>CAKNYM010048401.1:0-71918 GCA_932195095.1 Andricus curvator | reverse complement strand
ATATATATATATATATATATATATATATATATATATACATATTTGTAGGTTACGTTGTGAAACATAACATGACAATTACAACACTTCACAAAAGCAGCTGGAAGTATAAAACAACGATACCTTAATAACGCTTAATCTGATAAGGAAATAAACTGACTATTATATGATACTTATTTTAGCTCGTTAATGTGCGTGAAATAATAATTTCAATGATACATTTATAGTCATCTACAAAAAATTGAAACACCTTAACCTTTCAGACCTTTCATTATATATTATTCTCTATTAGATGAAATGGGATTTTACTTACCTCTTTCATAATCAATAAATATTTTGTAAGAGGCACTCAACTTCCATTCAACTTTACGCCTTGCGTTTATATTGACTGTTTATAACTTTCTATTTTACATACCTCATACTAGTTTATGCTAGGTTATGTTGGAGTAGATAGTGCGCAAGCGTCGTGACAAGCTCATTACCCGCCATTTTATAAGTGGTACATTAAAGAGTAGTAATTATTAACACTAATTACAATTAGTATATCAAAGAAAACACTTCTTTCTGGGGTCGCGACAAAAAATGCTTATTCAATAAAGGCCTCATGTCAATAAAAATAATGTTGATGAAAATTTTTTAAGTATTTCCTCTGTTAATGAGGTGCATTAAAATTGATGTAACTAAAAACAGGAATTTAATTAAATAGTGTTAGTTTTGTTTTTTGTGTAAGTTTAGACATCCTGTCAATTTTTCGGAAAGGTTTTAAAAAATTTGGCTGATTGACACTTAGATATTTTTATGGTATGGATTGCGGACCATTCCCAGATCTGGGCCAGACTAGACTGTCAAGACAATAAGAAAAAAAATTGATTTTGAATAGTGTTTATTTCTTATTTTGTATAATTTTAGACATCCTGACAATTTGTCGAAAATGTTAAAAAAAATGGTCTGATTGACACTTAGAAATTTTTATGGTATGGATTGCGGACTTGTCCCAGATCTGGGCCAGACTAGACTGTCAAGACAATAAGAAAAAAAAAATTGATTTTTAATAGTGTTTATTTCTTATTTTGTATGATTTTAGACATCCTGGAAATTTTTCGAAAACGTTTCAAAAAATTTGGCTGTTTGATACTTAGAAATTTTTATGGTATGGATTGCGGCACAGTCCCAGATCTGGGCCAGACTAGCCTGTCAAGACAATAAGAAAAAAAAATTGATTTTGAATAGTGTTTATTTCTTATTTTGTATAATTTCAGACATCCTGACAATTTTTCCAAAATGTTAAAAAAATTGGCTGATTGACACTTAGAAATTTTTATGGTATGGATTGCGGAACAGTCCTAGATCTGGGCCAGACTAGACTGTCACGACAATAAGAAAAAAAAATGGGTTTGAATAGTGTTTATTTCTTATTTTGTATAATTTTAGACATCCTGGCAACTTTTTGAAAATGTTTTAAAAAATGTTGCTGATTGACACTTAGAAATTTTTGTGTTATGGATTGCGGACGAGTCTCAGATTTGGGCCAAACTAGACTGTCAAGACAATAAGAAAAAAAATTGATTTTGAATAGTGCTTATTTCTTATTTCGTACAATTTTAGACATCCTGGCAACTTTTTGAAAATGTTTTAAAAAAATGTTGCTGATTGACACTTAGAAATTTTTGTGTTATGGATTGCGGACCAGTCCCAGATTTGGGCCAGACTAGACTGTCAAGACAATAAGAAAAAAAATTGATTTTGAATAGTGCTTATTTCTTATTTTGTATAATTTTAGACATTCTGGAAATTTTTCGAAAATGTTAAAAAAATTTGGCTGATTGACACTTAGAAATTTTTGTGTTATGGATTGCTGACCAGTCCCAGGTCTGGGCAGGACTAGACTGTCATGACTAGACGGTCTAGATGACGCCCGATCTGGGCCAGATCAGACATCAGACTGCCAGAAGATTTTTCCACTAGGGAGGCGCTCTCAAACTTGCCAGCAAAATTCGGCCGAAAAGCTGCTCAATAGAGGTCACGTAGAAATTCAAAAAGTTAACAAAAAACCAAAAAGTGTGAATCCAGTACTTTTTGAAAATTTCTCAATATAAAAAAATAATTCCAACATACCATTGCTTAAAATAACGCTGTAAACTTCAGTAGTACGTATTTACTTGTTACATTTAGAAGCTTTTGAAGTTCTACATAACCATTACCAAACAGCTTTTCATTCAGTTTTTTAGTATAAGGTGTCTTTCAAAAACTACATCACGCTTTTTTGAATACGTTTTTTGAACACGGATCATCGCAAAAAACTTGAATCCCCAGTGTGACGTCGCAGATACGAACACACCCACCCCCCTTTCAGTTACAATTTTGCCTTTGATTCATTTGATAAACGCCTAAAATAAAACACAAAACATACAAACATAAAATTTAGGTACTGTACTTGTAAAATAAAATCACTGATTTCCATATTTTCAAGTATTTCAAAAAATTGTTATATACATTTATATTTTCCATTTGTGATGTCACATTCTGCATTAAACCAAGCCCCCCCCCCCCTCATCAAAAATCGTCACAAAGTATATCACCCCCCACCCTCTCCCCTATCAGTGTGACATAATTTTTAAAGGGGCCCTTATTTATTTCATTATATCATATTGTATTGGGACTGTTCAGTATTCTGGAATTTTCAGTCAGACTTACCGTTAATAGCGGGAAATTCCGTCATTACTTTCTGAACAGGTAGTGATTACGAAATACAGTGAGAAGATCCCTAAACATTTTACACGTCAAATTCAGAGATGTACTGAAATTCAGAGATGAACTTATACAAAAATGTATCTGAATTAAAATAAAGTTTATCTGAATTTAAGACAACGTATGATTAAATTCTGAAATTCAGATATACATATATTGGTCATCTTAACCCTTACTTCGCGCACAGGGGTAAATTTTACCCCACGCCTATTCAACCTTAATTTTAAGTAATTTTCCCAGAATAAATACCTGTTTTCCAGCAGCCACTGAAGGACTTATTTTTATCTTAAAGAGTAACGTTTCAAGAATATGCCCTCCAAATTTTAGCTGAAAATATTAAAAAATAAAAAAGATATGAATTTTTGTGTGAAAAAAGTCAATTTTTCGACCTTTTTTTTGTATTTCATTTTTTTAATATACTTAATATACTTTTTTTTGGCTACCTAACCTACATGGTCCTTTAGAGTAAACTCTAAAGAAGTTACAAAAAAATCACCAAGTAAAAATATTCAATAATTGATTTTTTATCACAATTTTTCCGCTGGGGTAAAATCCACCCCTGTGCGCGAAGTATGTGATTCCTGAGAAGTGCGCGAAGTAAGGGTTAAATTCAGACAAATTTTTACTTTCAGTACATTTTTAATCTTAAGGTGTACGAAGTTATATTCGTCCTAAAATTTGGGAAAAGTACTAGTCTAATATTTTTCACAAGTTTGGCTAGTCGTCCCGAAATTTCAGGACAAGACCATCCCCTTTTTCAGCTAGGTGAAATATTTGTGAGTATTTTTTTAAATGTGAATTTCTTTATAAGTCACACTTAATTTTTCTTGATCTTCATGTATTTCTAATTATATGATGAATATGTGAATATAGAATTTACAAAATATTGTTAATTTTGAATAACAGATTCAGTACGCTGATTTGATGTCATTTTGAGTTGCAACAAAAATAATACAACGGAGAATGTGAATGCAACTATTTGTTCATATTCTAGTTTCACACTTAAAGTATTCTCATTTTGAGAAAAAAATAGTATATTTCGATACGAGAGGCCAAATGGGCGGTTAACGAGGCGGTAAACTCACTGCGAGCGTGAAGGTCCAGCACGAACTCGAAGGCGAGGCGAAGCCGAGCCGAAGGGTGAGTGCTGTTCCTTCACACGAGCAGGGAGCACCAGCCGTGAGGCCTCGTGTATCGAACAATATTTTTCATTTCAAATTACGATGGAAAACCTGAGATTGCCTACCGTTTACAGACAGAGAATATACGATTACAATGACAAATGACTTACCCAACTTCACCCAGAACGATGTTCATTTAGTGAGAAAGATGTTTTGGTAACCATGGAGAGCATTTTGCTCAACGTAAAAGCATTTTGCTACCCTTCTAGAAATAATTAATTGAAAACAATTCAGAACGATAGAACGAAATTTGAATTGTTTCTAATCGTGTTTCTTAATCGTGTGTGCACGATTGGGAACGATTGAGTGTTGCAAAGTTTCAATCGTTCCCAATTGTTCCCAATCGGGCCAATCGGTAGTAGGATTTCGAGGTTATGAAGTGGCAATTTGATGGCAGCACTTTCGTCTCGCGGGAATTATTTGAAAACGTTTATTTACTTTTTTTCGAGACAACACATTTTAAGCAATATGTTCATGAAAAAAATTAAATAAAGGTTTTTTAATAATTTTTCGCGAGCTGAGAGTGCTGTCATCAACAAATTTGCCAATGAGGTAAAGTTTTGTCATCAAATTATTCATTTCATTGTCTATACTTTTGTATAAAAAACATGTAATTTATTAAATAAATTACTTAAAGTATTTTAGGTACAGAACAATTAAAATTAAATGAGAGTAAAGCTATTCAGATTCTTTCTCATCTTCTAATATCCTACGGATATTAGCATTTTTACTTGTTAATTCGTCACCCTCTGTCCTACTATCACTCTCACTTGGAAGATTCATCATTTTAATTTAAAATTAATCTTTTTGTTGGTGAAACTTCAACTATTTCGTTGAAAATCGATATTTTGCATTTAAAAATTAAACTATTTGTTTGAAAATGTATGTACTTTGTGGAAAATTTGCCTTTTTTTTGTAAAAAAAAAATCATTACGGCTGAAAATTCATCTTTTTGGCATAAAATTCAACTATTCTTTTTCTTTGAATGTTTTTTGGTTGAAAATTATTTTTTTTTTTTCAAATGAAAATGTAACTATTATTCCAGTTGAATATTTCATAATTTTAGTTAAAAATTCTTCTCTTTTTTTGAACTTTCTTTTTTTGCCTAAAAATTTATTTATTTAATTTTTGGTAGAAAAATTATCTTTTTTACTTGGAAATTCGTCTTTTGGTAGAAATTCATCTTCTTTGTCCAAACTTCAATTATTCTAGTTAAAGATTTATCATTTCAGTAAAAAATTCATCTGTCTGGTTTAAAATTCAACTATTTCAGTTAAATATTTACAATTTAATTTGAAAATTCATCACTTCGTTTCTTTGGTTAAACATTAATTTCTTTAACTTGAATTAAATTATTTAAGTTTTGGTTGACAATTTATATTTCTTAGTAAAAAATTAATTTTTTTGCTTGAAAATTCAACTATTTCGGTTGAATATCCATTGTTTTAGTTGAAAACTCTTATGTTTGGTTTAAAATTAATTTTTTTTTACTAAAAATGTTACTATTCCATTTTCGGTTGAAAATTATTATTTTATTAGTTCAAAATTCAACTATTTGCTTGAAAATTTGTCTTCTTTAATCAACAATTCAACTATTTTGTTAAAAAATCATGTATTTTGTTGGAAAATTGTATTTTTTGTACAAAATAATTCTTTTTGTTTGAAAATTAATCTTCTGGTTTAAAAATTCATCTTTTTGGTTGAAAATTCAAGTGTTCCAGTTAAATATTCATAATTTTAGTTGAAACTTTTTTTTTAACTTAACTATTGAGTTGAAGATTCATAATTTTATTTGAAAAATAATTTTTTCAACTAAAAGTTTAACTATTTCATTTTTTTTTTGTAAAAAATTGATATTTTTAGTGGAAAATTGAAGTATTTTTTAAAAATTCATTTATTTTGTTTTGAACTATTTCACCTGTAAATACTACAATTTTTAATGTGTAAATTTGAAAATAGTTTAATCTGTAACAGTTGTAAATAGTTAAATCTCCAAGTCCATTTCTGTCAATTATTGTTATTTTATTTAACTTTTCAATTACATAAAGCCTTCTGAACAATCTAATACTATACAATTAAAAATTTGAAACCTTTAAAATTCAAAAATTTTAAGATTAGGCATTGCAAACCAAATTATTTGAAATATTCAAAATTGAGTATTTCAAATATTTAAAACTAGAAATTTTCGAGAATTTGAAATCAAACTTATTTATAGATTCAAAATTGTTATACTGCAAGACATTTAAAAAGATTGGATAAGTTTTTCTACTGAAAATTTAAATAATTTAATGAGTTACCTACACTTTATTTAGTCCCGAGTTTCAAAATATTGGCGCCATCCTACGTTCTAATGATTCCAATCGTTTTCAATTGGATATCCATTATTCTGAATCAGAGGTTAAGTTGTCACTACAGCATTTTGATATTGCGATAATTATTTACAAGCGGTTTTTTACGCTCTCAAACAAAAAAATGTCAACAATATGAATTACAAAAGAAGTGAATAAACGTTTTACAATAATATACTCGCTAAATCAAACTACTACTGCCTACTTGATAAAGACACTATATCACTGTCACATCGTTAGATGGCATGATTTTTACGTACCGTTCACCCACATAATTTCGACTCTTCATTCGGTATACCGCCTGAACATACATTCTATTTTTTGTACTTGACATTTTTGTTGAATTATTAAAAATTTAATTTCCAACCTATAAACACGTGCGCGTCATGTGTGTTACAAACAAAAACTATAGAGGGCGCACTGCAGGCAAGTGCTTTTTCTCAATTCAACCCGATTGGAAACAATTGACACAATTAGCAACAATTTAAACCAATTCAACTTTTGATCACTCTCAATCGTTATGAATCGTGTCCAATCGATTATTTCTAGAAGGGTAACCAATAATGGGGATTTTGCTCGTCGTCTTCGCGCACAATGCGGAATCGACCAATTGTCGATGTCTGTATACGGTGATCATTCGAGGCTTTTGTATGTATGTGTAAAGAAAAATCTTATTTCGATAACAGAGCAAATGAGCTGCAACAAAAAAGATCCCGCTGCTTTTCTGATTTCCAAGGTTTCAACAATAAATTGGCTCACCGATAATATTTGTGCTACGGAGCAACGCTCACCGAATTTCCGAATTTCGGTGAACCTAGCCTCCCTGTCCATTTAATATGCTAAAAATCTAGATACATTAAAATTGTTATACACTTCTTTGAAAAATTCGAATTTATGTACAAAATTATTTTTCTGTAGATAAAAAAAGTTCTGTAAAATTATAAAGATGACTAATTGATTTTATAATAACAAAATTATTGTAAATTATAATATAAAAATCATTATAAAGGTCTTACATGAATTTTCATACTTCATAAAGAGAACAAAAGCAATAAAACTCGTGTACCATGTACCTAGGTAAGTTAAAATTTGGAGAAATCATAAAATCAAGAGTCAATCCTACTCTTTGAATCTAAATCATGAGCAAGATTAAATATTATGTTATTGATGGGTATTCATACAAAATATTTACTCATGCAACATTGATTTTTGGGAGCCAAAAGTCCGAGATTCGTCGCTAACGTTCATTTTTGTATAAGGTGCAACTTCAGACTTCCTTATATTCCATTGAATATCTAATTGAAACTGAAGCTGCACCTTATACAAAAATGAAGCTTAAAGACGAATTTCGATTTCTTGGCCACTAAAGTTAATATTGCACGAGTAAATATTTTGTATGAATACTCAGAAATTACATAATGTTTAATCTTTCTCATGATTTAGATTTAAAGAGTAGGATTTACTCTTGATTTTATGATTTTTCCAAATATTTGGGAACACTTTTCCAGATTTGGCAAAGAGTTGAATTCAAGATTTCAAAATGTTCATTTAACTAAAAAAAACTTTTGGCCAACACCCGCGATGGAAATGCGACTTCGGAGGCTCGTCTCGAGACGACGAAGTTGCCGATTCTTCAAGTGATGACGTCACAGTGGTCGAAGTTCCCACTAGTGGGAAAAGTACTCACTTCGATCACTGTGACGTCAATCAGTTGAGAAATCAACAACTTCGTCCACTCTCGACAACCTCCTCAGCCTCATTTCCATCGCGAGTGTTGGACAAAGTATTATGTGAACCTAGTGGGAGACGGTGATTCGCTCGTGTGATTGCCAAGCTCGCTGCGCTGGCGCGGCAAACTTCACACTCGTCTCGAATCGCCAACTTCTCCCACTCGATGCACAATATACTATTTTATGGTAGCCGCACAAAATAAGCGTGTTCTACTGCTTGCGGATTGAGCGTCTAACATCTCTCTTTTCGAGTGGCGAGGGCGGGCCTGCATATGGCTGCATATATAATATTGGACCTTGTAGTAGAACAGTGGTTTTAGGCTTTTAGGGTATGAGGTCTAACATCATATATCAGGTATGAAATGTTGACACATGCGCAGTAGTGCGCGGTCAGAAAGAGGCAGAGATATATCGATGTTTTTAGCGAGAAACACAAAATGGCGGAAACGTCAGCCAAAATGTTCGACCTCTCCACCTCCTTCCGTCGCACTGACAAAACTCCCGTCAAGGGCAAATTTTTTCCAGTACATTATGCACTTGGTTGCACCTACTCGAAAAGAGATATCACACTCAATCCGCCACTAGCAGAACACGCTTCACATTTTCCGCGTCTCTGCAAAAAAAATACAGTGCACGCCACAGAGGAGAGGTCTTTTCATGGTGAGGGGAATTTTTTCGTTTTGAAACATTGTCCTCACCATGAAAAGACGGTGCTCTCCACCTTGCTATGCAATATACTATTAACTTGGAAGCTAAATATTTTTTGACTCGTTCTTTAAAATAATTTCAACGTAGGCTGATTCGACGCAAAATTTTCTAGTCTTTCAAAGGATACTACTTACAAAGTCGTAGATTCAGTTTCTGCACATATATTCGTCTTTGAAATGAAGTATGAAGTTTCAAACGGTAAAAGGAAATGTACCGAAACTTTTTGTCGGTAGTATAATGTTATGGTGTTTAAAAAAGCTGTATTCTATAAATTTTAAATCCCATCGGCTTTCCCTTTTTTTTCAAATTCTTTTATTTTTATTAATGTAAATACTTTTTATTAAATTTTATTAAGTTTTGAGTTTTATTCAATTCAATCATTGACAATAAACTAAACTTCACGTGCGTTTTATTACTATTATTAATATTTTTGATGATATTTGATGTTTAAAAAGGTGCAAAATTCAAAATACACTCAACTCCCCATATAAGACCGGTTTCGGATATGGCTTACCTTGGTCTTGATCCTTAATCGGGGAAATACAAACGTAAACAGGCAGGGCCGCATGAATCATTTCTGTTGGATTTGGACGCTTGACTGAGCACATCCACTCTTTCGGCCTCGCCTGTGTGCAAAAATTTTCTGGCGCTGGCCCGGCCCAAACCCGACTGTCTGGTTTCCAATCAGCTGCTATTTATGGGCTGGTCAGCCACTAGTTAGAGACCGGTCAGCCGCTAGCTGGACTCCCTTTATTTTTTTAATGAATTGGAAAAAATCATTTTTCACTGTAAGTGTATTTAGCTGATCAGAGCCAAACCTGGACCAGACCAGACTGTCCAGATAATATAAAAAAGTCTTGTTTTCATAGTGTGAATTTCTTATTTTGGATCATCTTGGACACCCTGTAACTTTGTCGAAATATGTCTAAAAAGAAGTTACTGATCGAACTTGGAACTTTTTTGTTCTTAGATACCTGATCAGCGCCAGTCCTGGCCGAGACCAGACCTTCCAGACCGAACTTAGGATTTTTATTGTTCTCGGATGACTGAGCAGCGCCAGTCCTGGGCCAGTCCAGACCATCCAGACTAGACGATCTACATAAAGTCAGACCTGGGAAAGACTAGTGCCAGACCTGGGATTATGGTACTTCCATAATTGCTTTGGGCATATAGTTCTATATACAATATACAAAATTGGTGACTGTAAGAATTCATTTTTTCATATATTTTACGCGTGAATTCAATTATTTTCCATTTTCAACACGCTTGAGGAGGTGCAAGATATTAATCGATTTCAAAAAAAAAAAATAATTTAACAGTATATTCAGCCCATCAAGAGCTAACAATTATTTGCTATAAGAAATTGTGCGTATGAAATTCACTTTTTTTCGGCCCACCCTAATGCGTATAACACGTGCGCTTATGGCACTCGTCAACTTTAGATGCGTTTTCATCAAAAAGCGGTTTTTCAAAGTTCCAACTTAAGAGATTAATTGTTATATGGCCCTATATATAGCTCCATATCGACTATAATTATTTTCTTTTTCATACGGGCACCCACCGGGTGACGGAAAACTTTGCACGGAGCAACTGTGCACGTCGATGGCCACTGGTACAACTGTGCATGTTGTTGGCCACAGGCACAACTGCACACCGGGCCATATGTGCACGTCTCAAATTTGGCGTGCACAGATGGGACACTCCCAACTGTGCTAGTCGAAATGTCGACGTGCAGAGATGGTACCCTAGCAATGGTTAACGTGCACATATGGGAGACTCCGAACTGTGCACGTTGAAATGTCGACCTGCAGAGATGGTACCCTAGCAATGGTCAACGTGCACATATGGGAGACTCCCAACTGTGCACGTCGAAATTTAGAGGTGCACAGATGGTATCCTAGCAACAGTTCACGTGAACAGATGGGAGACTCCCAACTGTGCACGTGCGCAGATGGTACCCTGCCAACGGTTCACGTGCACATGCAGGAGACTCCCAACTGTGCACGTCTCAATTTGCGAGGGGTACAACTGTGCACGGAGCAACTGTGCACTTTCCCAACTGTGCACGTCGAGGGCCGGTGGTACAACTGTGCACGTTTTTGGTCACTGGCACAACTGTGCACGTCGACATTTAGATGTGCACAGATGGTACTCAACTAACGTTTTACATGAACAGATGTAACACTCCCAACTGTGCACGTCTCAATTGATACGATCAGGTTGTCAACACACAACTCCACGTGCACAGATGGGGTACTCTTCATTGTGCACATGTACAGATGGAAGACCCGCAACTATGCACTTCTTAATTATTGCTATCAGATTTTCAACTCACCAGCTCACGTGCACAGCTGGGACACTCCCAACTGCGCACGTCTCAATTAATGCGATCATTTTTATCACTCAGAAGTCCACGTGTACAGATGGAAGACTCCCAACTATACACGTGCACATATGGGATACTCCCAACTGTATACGTGCACAGATGGAAGACTCCCAACTGGGCACTTCTCAATTGATACGATCATATTATTGACTTACAAGTCCACGTCCACAGATGAGAGACTCCCGACATTGCACGTCTTAATTATAATGCAATCAGATTTTTCACTTAGAAGTGTTAAAATCATCAATTTCACTTGAAACATGTACGGACGGTACCCTTCCAACTGTACACGTCTCGATTAATAAAATAATTTTTCACCCAAAATGCACATGCATCGATGGTACCTTACCAACTGTGCACATCTCAATTGATACAATCATTTTTCGCATAAAAGTCCACATGGTACCCTCCCAACTGTGCAAATCTCAATTATTCGGATTAGAATTTTTATTTGGAAGTCCACGTGCACGATGGTACCCTCCCAACCGTGCACGTCTCGATAAATACAATTATCCTTTACCTATAAGTCCACGTGCACAGATGATACCCTTCCAACTGGGTACGTCTCAATTACTGCGATCAGATTTCAACTTAAAAGTCCACGTGCACAGATATTACCCTCCCAACTGTGCACCTGTCAATTAATACAATCACCTTTCACTTAAAAGTCCACATGCTCATATGGCACCCTCCCAAATGTGCACGTCTCGATTACTACAATTCTTTTCCACTTTAAAGTCCACATGCACAGACGTCTGATCGTATTAATTGAGACGTGCAGATTTGTAAGGGTACCATCTCGGTACGTGGACTTTTAAATAAAAAGTCTAATCCTACTAACTGATACGCGCAAGATTTGGAGTCTTCTATATGTGCACGCGGACTTTTAAGTTAAGCATCTTATCTAATTAATTGAGACGTGCACAGTTAGGAAGGTACCATACGTACACGTGGACTTTCAAGTTGGAAATCTGATCGTATTGAGACGTGCACAGTTGAGAGGGTATCATCTGGGTACTTGGAGTTTTAAATAAAGAGTCTAATTCTATTAACTGATTTACGCACAGTTCGGATTCTCCCGGTAAGAAGGCTTGCATTCAAAGGTATTAAAAATTTCAATACCTAGAAATGCCGTTTCTGTCCTGCTTTTTTGAATCCCAGATTAGGTAGCAAAACTTTTTAGATTCCAATCCCTTTCAAAGCCGATCGGAGCTGTCAAACGTAACCTGAAATAAATTAAAAACACGATTTTCATCTAAAGCATTAGAAGACGCTTCAAAAGCATAAACTTGGCAAAATATAGTAGGATTGTGCATAAAAATACATCACTTCAACATAAAACTCTCGCTTTATTCAAATCTGATCAATTAAAAATGTATAAAATAATAATAAAAAAATTTAAATACTTAGTTTTCATCACAGCTACCTGTGTAGTCATCAATCTTGACAACATAAAATTACTAATACTGTATTTTCAAATGTTTTTAACCTCATTATTATTCGAAAAACAGTAAATAAGAACAGCCAAATGTGCAAATTTAAAAGGGATAAAAAATGTTCTATATCATGGTCAATTTGGGGTATCCGAAAGTATTCAGAAAAATATTGTCACCACTGAGTACAGAAAAGAATTCAGTTTGAAAGATAACTTATACTGTTATGGGGATTCAAAACGCGAGGACAAAAACGGTATCGAAAAGGAATCAAGAATTGCCACGTTACCATTGAACAGGAAATTTCCGAATACTTTTCAATGCAAGTCTTCTTACCGGGCTTCCATATGTGCACGCGGACTTGTAAGTTAAGCATCTTATCTTATTAATTGAGGCGTACACAGTTGGGAGGGTACCATCTGCATACGTGGACTTTCAAATGCATTCTCATGCTATTCATTGATGCGTGCACACTTGGGAGTCTCCCATCTGTGCACGTGTACAGTTGGGAGTCTCCCATCTGCGCACGTCGACTTCTGAGTGAAAAAAATGATCGTATTGATTGAAAGTTGCACAGTTGGGAGTCTCCTATCTGTGCACGTGCACAATTGGGAGTATCCCGTCCATGCACGTGGATTTGTCAGTTGAAAATCTTATAGTATTAATTTAAACGTGCACAGTTAGGAGTTTCCCATCTGTGCACGTGACATTGAATTTTTACTAAGAAAACACTTTCAGCTTGTCCCAGGAGCAACAACGTGGACGTAGTAGTAGAATGGCCCCTTTTTTAATTTTTTATATTTTTCACCTTTTTAAATTGTTTGCCATTTAACATTTTTTTTAATTGATTTTTTACCTGATATCCTTTAAACATTTATCTAGATGTGCTGCGATGAGAATTCTACCAATGCTTGCTTGAAACTTAATACATATAAAAAGAGTCTTCAAGTACGTTTATTTCATACCGCTCCCAGAATTTCGAAAACTCACGGTGAATTGACTCTCCTGCTTGCCCTAACCATGAGCAGAGTGTTAGGAGGACATGAATTTTCAATATCTCTGAAATTTCCAGGCTTTTAAAAGCATGATGTAATTCAGTCAAATGAGAATCTATGTCTTCACAAAGCAGTTAACCACCTTATCTATGGCCTTGAAAGCAGTTACAAAAGGTACTAAACGCAGAATTCCAATGTCTTTATAAATTTCTGGATCTGTAAGTTTATCTGATTTCTTTAAGAGTTTTCGACATGCGTTTCCCTAAAAAATTTCTCCATGATAGTTTTTCGGGATAACTTTCAACTTTGTTGGCCACATAAATGCCTTTTCTCTGCCCATAAGGAGAACTATGCCATCCCAGAATAAATGATTCACAAATCCTTGTTGAATGTGCAATTGAGGAATGACGTATTTTTAAAGAACATAAATGTCATCATCTTCATTGAGAAGCGGTTGATTTATTGTACTGTGACACTGGTTAGCATACTTCTTATTCTTTCCTGTGCAACACAATTTCTCGTAATCTCTTTTTACGTCTTCGTACGTTTTTAATTGCATATCCTGGTCATCACTCGTTACATTACTACTATGAGCTGCATCAGATACCTCATTATTAGATGATTCAACACGATTTCTCATGTCTGCTACACTGAGAGAAAAAAAATTTGGAACCAAAGAAATGCATTTCTTTGATTGCATTCATTTGAGCCAAAAAACCCGTTTACCTAATTGTACTGAATATTTTTTAAAAACAACAAACTCGTGCATTGATTCAAAGAAATCATTTCTTTGGGCGCCATTTCTTTGAAGTAAGGAAACATTTCTTGGCTTCAGAATATGAGATAATTAACTCAAGGAATTTATATCTTTAAAACTAAGAAGCTAGTTTCCTAGAATCTTGCTTTCGCATCCAAAGAAATATTTTTTTAGTTCAATATATTTGAGCCTTTGAAATAAAAAATATTTTATTTGAAATAAGTAACTCATCGATGCGCGAAACAAATATTTTGTGTTCTTTGAATGAAAGAAATATTGACATAAATGAAAGCAATATTAATTAAGTAAGTAAGTTAGTATACCATTAAGCCATTTCCCCTTCAGTGTAAGCGTGACACTACCCGATTCGGTTAGTGTTTCTAGGTGGATAGTTTCTTGTAGTAAATAACTACACCAGAGACTCGATAGATGAACAATCTCGGGGGTTGCCTGAAAATGGCCTTGTTCATATAACGCGTACAGCGAAACGCAAACAGGCAGGGCCGCCTGTACCGTTCCCATAATATTGCGCAATCTATTTGACTTAGTAGTATAGTGCTTGCGTCCCTTCAGAGGCGGAGTCGCAACCGTCTGTCGCTCTGTCCCCTGAGAAACTGTAGGGACCAGCAATTCTAGGAATTCATATAACGCGTTCGATCGCGCGTTCAAATAGAGAGTCTCTGGTGTACAAGTGTGGGCTCACCATACCCAGGACGGGCCAACAGCACGCAGTATTCGCGAATGGTCACCCATCCAAATACTAACCGCGCCCAACGCCGCTTAACTTCAGTGATCGGACGAGAACTGGTTTTTTCAGCGTGGTATGCCCGTCGAATAAAGTAGGTTGTTCACTTAAGTAATAATTTATTCGCTTGGAAGATATGTTTCTTTTAATAAATAGAGTGAAGCGATTTATGTCCAATAAACATTTCCTTCAAGTGAAGAAATATATTTTTGAAATAACTTCAGACACCATTCGTTCGAAAAAATATTTTGGTAAAATTCTTTATTTGTACCGAGTAATTCAGACATATGCCGCCAGGTGCGCAGAGTTTATAGTCTCACAATAGAAATTGATTCTCCAGTCTTTAAGTTAGCCATATATTTTCACAGTAGATGTAATCTGAAATATGTGGTGATTAGTGTTTATCAATCTTCCTAAGCGACCTAAGCATTGGTCAGTTGGTCTTGCTTGAAATTCTTTTTGCAACTCCGCGAAAATGAAAATAAATATATTATTGTAAATTATAATCATTATAACTGCATTGCATATTTTTTTCAATAAATGGGCTTGCTTAATTTTTGTACTTTAACTATTCAAAATTTTTAAACAACAGGAAAACTTTGTCTGTTTGAATAAGTTTTTCTTTGAATCAATTAATATTTTGTCAACTCTGTTACGCCTTACTTTCAAACAATATGCCGCATCTTGGAAACAAATATATATTTATTTCCTTTAAAAAAAATTTCTTCGTTGCAAAGAAATGTTTATTTTACCAAAAAATACGCTTATTTGAATCAAAGAATCATATATTTGGTTCAAAAAGAAACGTTTACTCAGTCCGAGTTACATTTATTTGTATGTAATAATTATATTCTTGAACACACGCCATACTTATTTACATTACGGAACTCAGCTATCATATCAAATACTTATTTATTACAGTCAATAACAAATCTATTTCGCTCAAAGAATATTTTACAGTGTCAAGTAAGTATTTCTATGTCTTAAACATTGCGTTTCTTAGATCCAAACAAAACATTTCTTTAATCTGAAGATATATTTCTTCAGCCATATTCTGCTCTACCATTTCTTTGAATCAAAGAAATTTCCTTTGATTCAAATAAGTTTTTTTTTCAGTGTAGTGTAACAAAACAGTAAGAACAGGGGTACGTTGATGTGGCAGTTTGTCGGTCACTTATCATGAGTAAAAGTTTGAAATCTGATACTTTGAACGGAATATTTTTAAGAATCAGGTTAAATAAAAGCTCAGTGTTTTCATAAGTTTCCATTATTTGTGGCACAATGCCCAACATTATCAAACTGCGCACACCAGTCAACATACTTTTTTTGCTAACATTTCCACCCTCAGAATATAATATTTTTTTCTTACTTGGTACATCAAAGTCTTCTTGTACAGTTGCACCAACGCCATTACCATTATCCGATTCAGATAAATAGTCTTCGGGAAATATGGGCATAGATATTTTTAAAAAGCCTTGGCCACCATCAGCCACACGGATAAACTTTCGGTTGTAAAATTTGATATTATAATATTTATTTTTACAATAAGACAATAGCAAGCCAGTATATAGCGTTACTATTTCAATAATTACTATTGTGAATATTAAACTGTGAAGTTACTAAGTTTATTGGAATATAATAATAAATGAATAAATGATTGTACTTATACCAAAAGAAAGTTTCTATAATCCCTGAGAAAGACTGTGAAGTTTACAAAACATAATAGTAAAGACATTATTACAATATTCATTCTACGTATTTCTAATGTTTCCCATAGAAAATAGAAAAAACTGCCATGGTCGAAAGAGCAACATAAAAATAAATTCACATTCACTGTTTTATATATATATATATATATATATATATATATATATATATATATATATTAGAACAGCTGCACCCATTATAAATTTTATACTTCATAAAATAAACATACAATTAGATATTAATATTTAATCCTAAGCTGAAAGAGAGAAAATCGTATTGCAAAAAATCAGCGCTGACGGGAATCGAACACTGTGATAAAACAAATTATGAGATTTAGGAATTTTATCATCCTCATGAACCTCGGCGCATATTTTAAACGGGAATTTTCGCGAAGCACTACATTCAAATGTTGTTCCTCTCTTTGCACCTTCCCATTGAAACTGGTAATTTTTCTCACCTATTTTGCAACTTATGTTATTTAAACTGCTAGTTATTGCAACTACGGTTTTATTATTTAATTTGTGAATATCACTTTTTCCTAACTTCAATCTGCTATCGCAAATATCAATCTTGCTAGGTCTAAATGGCAATTATTAAGTTTGTAGTATAGTTATAATTGACGTGAAAAAAGTATTTCTTTGTATCGCTCTGGCAATAATACTCTTTTCTCGGCTATGCCCTAGATTTCCATCGAACTCTTTAAAAATCAATATTATAATGCCAAATTTTACAACCAATAGTTTCTCCGTGCATAAATTTAATAAGGATGTTTCCAATAATATTTCGTCTCTTTATCAGGCTTAAATTTAAGAGAAACTCCATTTGAGTCAAGAAACAGCCTTTTGAAAAAACAGGATATTTCTCTGAATGGTTGTAAAACGTAATTTTGGGATATCTCGAGAGGGGGATCAGCTACGATCTTAATGTAAGTGGTTTTGGCAACTATAAATAGTTATCTAAAAACTTATCCAAACAGATTTTTATCCATTTTAAACGAACCTATCGATGCTTTAGGAGCACTTTGACTACTTTAATACTTATTGTACGCTCCATAAAATTCGAGCCCAAGCAAACGTGATAAAAAAGTATTATAATTTTTTTTTTATTACTTGCTGGGGTTTCTTTTATTCCAGAAAATGGCCATTTTCATTTACAGTAGGACTCGTCGGATAGGGACTTTCGATCTGCTGGCGTCTGCTGCGACCATGTGCGCGTGCGCATACCTATCACGGCTAGCACTTCCCTCCGAGTATTTCGATGCGACGAGTTCTGATCCGACGGGTCCTACTGTAATTTTACTAGACTATTTGTTATTAGACTTAAATGTAACGTCGAAATAAAAAATATATAAGAAAGGTGGTTTGACTAGAAATAAAACACTTTTATTAGATATGATATTATTTATTAATATAATGTATTTCGTAATATATATACATATATAAGTATGTGTGTGTATGTATGTATATATATAAATTTATTTATTTACTCATATATATTTCTTCGTATTGTTAAACATATATGAAACCCTGATAGATTGGGATTAGCTGTTCTCTCTTCTCTCCTTATTTCTCTCATTTTTTTATACATTTTTTTTATTTTTTATTTAATTATAGGGTACACCCACTGTTAATGCCTACTATTTCGAACAAATTATTTTCCTTATTTCTTACTCTCTCGCTCTTGAACACGCACTCCTACAAACTTAATTTCTTTAGAACAAACTTAATCTGATATTTATGATTAAGTAATAAGTACCAAAAAATAAATATCAGACTTTGATAGAGGTCTAAAGGAATATTGAACACAAATTCGTTTCCCTATTTTCGTATCAGTTAGGAAAACATTTTTTTCTCCGATTGTCTAACCTTTTTTAAGGAATGTGAATTTCTTGACATTTATCTGATTTTGAGCTTCTGTATACATAAATCATTGCGAAATGTAATCTCGTACAAAAATAATTTCCTGACTTTTTTTTTGTTTTATGCGAAATGATCTCTGTAAAAATAATATGCACAAAGATTAGATGACCCTCTTTATTGGCGATAAAAAATAGTCAACTACTATCGGCGAGAAAATTCGAGTCATCTGGCTTTGAATTCAAAAAGGTAAGTGAAAAAAAATGGTAGCTCAATGAATGAAACATCATTTTGAAGGTCAAAATGTTATACCTTAATGAGCCTGAAACGAATATGCTAAAAAAATGTATAGCTTACAAACCCCAAAAACCTGATAAAAAGTAAGGAAATTTGACAGCTTTTAACGACAGTGAACTTTGGAGCATAGTTTTGTATTGAAAAAATACTAGGGAAAATCTGAAAAAATTCATGGTGGTACTTTAAACATTTATCAACAAATTGCGATAAAAAATTTGCAGAATATAACAAATTGTTCGTTTTTTGTACATAAATATACAACTCTACTATCTTCAGTTCTATAATGAAGATAATGAAGTGATTTAAATTAGAGCTAGTTAGTTGAGCTATCTGTAATTATTTACAATTTAAAAGAAGTATGTGCTTTTTCTTCTCTTCATGCAAATTGCCATACTTGAAGACAGTTTTTTATATTGGAAAACAAGTGTAAGAAGCCACAGCAGCGCCTTTTTTCATAGGATCGTCCTCGTCTTTCATCAGCAAAACTTGAAAGCAGATGCTGAGGAAAGACGAGGACGAAAAGAAAAAGGAGATACGTACTTCTTTCAAATTGTGAATAATTACAGATAGCTTAACTAACTACCTCTGATTAATTTTACGTCATTATCTTCAATAGAACTGAAGATAGTACAGTTGCATATTTATGTACAAAAAACAAACAATTTGTTATATTCTGAAAAATTTTCAACGGCAATTTGTTGAAAAATGTTTAAAGTACCACCATGCATTTTTCAGATTTTTCTTAGTATTTTTTCAATGAAAAACTATGCTCCAAAGTTCACAGTCGTTAAAAACTGTCAAATTTCCTTACTTTATACAAGATTTTCGAGTCTGTAAGCTATACAAATATTTTTGGCATATTCGTTTCAGGCTTATCAACGTATAGCATTTTGACCCTCAAAATGATCCTTCATTCATTGAGCCAACATTTTTTCTTCACTTACTTTTTTAACGTCAAAGCCAGAGGACTTGAATTTTCTCGCCGATAGTAGATTAGTAGATTCAGAGAGCTCGTAGGTTTCACTGTGATTAATAAAGCGTTTTACGAATAAGACTCTATTATAATTAAAGCATTATTATAAATAAAGCGCTATATTAAATGAAGCATGATTATCAATAAAGCATTCATTCATTTCACACACACATAACCGAAGTGTCTCTCTAAGAGATCAGCACTCGATAATAAATATTAGGCTGGGATACTTTTTTTGTTAAAAAAAAGAGTTTGGCACCATTCTCTTGCACTTTTTATGACTGTCTTTTTAACTAGACAATATCGAAATAGACCACCGGATCTTGAAATTTCAGTCTTCTAAATTGCTGCAAATCCCACAGATTAAAGAATCACGAGAAGACTGAAGAGGACTCGATTTTTTAAAATTTTATGTCATTTTAATATTTTTGTCAACAGACGGAAAATGCTTTACATGTTGCAATGCTTAGAGAAGAATCCTCATTGCCTTATTTTATTCCCAAAACCTTTCTCTACTCAGCAGGCTACAATTCGCATCGAAGAATCCATTCGCGTTTTTTATCAATGCACTTTTAAATACAAAGAACTCTCTATTGTCGCGTCTAACCGAGAATCGAGTTGAGAACTTGGTACTTAAGTTCTTAATAATTAAGTTTACTTCAAGTTTACTGAGACTGAGAAAAACGGATTTTGAAAATAGAGACTCGAGTAAACCTTAAGATGAAATAGTAGTACCTTTCCTAACGTATTTTGGACGAATGCAAAGTCTGCTTTGGTGTAAGAAATTCCACTTGCTCTGGAAAATTCGGGACTCCCGGGCTCTTAATGTACAATAAATAATGATTTTTTTCATAGATTCATCTTTGAGTATTATTAGAATAAATTATTTGAATATTTGCATCTTTCATGGCGTCCCGAATTTTCCCGTAAGATAAAGCATTTATCAATTAAATTTTTGAAAAAAATTGTAGTCACTGATTGTAGGCAGTATTTCTTTTATATTTTATTTTCATTTTATTTATTTTTTTATAAATAATTGTGAAAGAGTATGTATTTTAGGAATCAAATATGTTTAACGCGAATCCCAACCAATACCAAGGGTTCTGCTACATATAGAGTGTGATGAGATGACTTGTACGCGAATAACGATAACTGTCGAAACGGGTCAACAGGGATGAGATGAGTCGTCACGATTCACGATTCACGATAGAACTATGGAGGTTGGCGCAATTTCGAGAAGAATGGCTGCGACGTGCCTGTTTTCTTAGCATAGCTATCTTTTTCATTTTTTTCTCTTTCTTTTCTCCTTTCTTTCTTCCATTTTTTTTGTGTTTCTTTATTCCTTACTCTTTTTCCCCTTTAGAGCACAACTTCCCTCAGAACATAGATTCTAGAGATATGAAACCTATCTCAATTCAACCTACATTTTTACGCCAAAATGATGTTTAGCTTCAAAAAAGTAATTTAATATTTGTTTAATAATAGTTTGTACGCAATTGCACATTAAAAGTACCAAGTTATTATATTTAAAGTTCTTAAAAATTAATCTCTTTTTTTATTAAATATTGTTAGGTAAAACCTTTATATTTTCAAAGAAATATCCGGAATTAAATATTCCTTATCAATTTTCAATTTATTCTCAGCTTTTTTCCCTATTCATAATTCACTTAATATGAGAGTTCAACGTTTTGGAGGTCCCAGCTTCGTAATTGTAAGTAGAATAAGAATGGCTGACTACTCTGACTCTCATGGCTGACTAATTTTAAATCTTACTACTGAAAATGTCGCTTCGATTTACAACGCCCTGAGCAGCCGTTTAAACAGGATTTATTATTTAAAAATATATAAAAATAGATCGCGAATTGTATTTAAAATCAGAATAAGATAAGTTTTATTAAATAAACTAAAAGTGTATTAGTATGAAAATTACTAAGCATTCAAAGTATGTATTTAATTATATCTTGTAGAGAATCGGACTGTTATTACATTCTAGTTTTCCAGTTTCCCTATTCAGGGTTTCTGGGGCATTGTATTAGGAATAATTTGTTCCCTCTCAAACTTCTCTTTCGTTATATATACCATTAAACCATTTCCCTTTCAGGGTAGGCGTGACACTACCCGATTCGGGTAGTGTTTCGTTAAGAAGGCTAAATTAGAGATATTGAAAGAAAAATTATTCTTTTGCTACCTGTAAGATGAGTTTTTCCTGAAGATTAAGTAAAAATTCAAAGAGGAGTGAAAACAGCTCTTATAAGGCCATTAATAAAAAGCTCTTCTGATAAAAATCCACTTATCCAAGACCGAAAAAAGATTGCTTCGCCGATCGAGTTGAATAAAAAAAGCTTCCGACCAAAGGGAAAAAAATTTGACGAGAACTCAAATTGAAGAAAGAAAAGAAATAAACTCTTTTCCTTTGCAATTTCCGCACGTCGTCAAATCTACGCTTAAAAGGAATTTATTTCGAAAGAAGAAGAAAATTGTACAAAAAAAAAGGATTATCAATTTATATTTTTTCACTAAAAAAGGGACAGATAAGTGCACGATTTTTAATTTCGAATTCTAAATCATTAACACTACTTTCCAATCTTGGGAGCTTCATATTTATAAATTTCAAAATTCTATTTTTTTCAGGTCCGCTTCAATATAGATACATTTTCGATAATAACAAAAAAGAAAGGAGAAAACAAAGAAGCGTAAAAGTGAGCCATTTTTTCATGGTTAAGATTCAGTAACCAAAAGAATCCATCTTGTCAAATGCCTCCAGGCAACAGTACTTAACCATTCTTCCCACTTACGCAATCAATTCATTCAGAAATACTTCACTAAGTTTGCGCACCCATTTATACACCCTACTAATAGTAAGTATTTTTCCTTATTAATGGCTTCGAAATTCCATATTTAAGACGTGTTTTTAGAAGACCGAAATAACGCGTCAGATAGAATGTCGTTCGGATAAATTCTCAAAAAAAGTATTTAAAAAAGTAAGGTGGGAATACCAATTTGATGCAACCGACACAAAAAAAATTACATTCACAAATATCCAGCAAACTTTTTCTTTTCTAAAAAATGCAGTATCTTAAAAAACTTGTAGAAGTTTATTCATTGCACTATTTTTGAGTATCTTGCCTTCTAAATGTGAATGTAAAAATTCCAAAAAAGTTTGATATTGATGCAAATAGTATAGACGTTAATTAGATATTATATGAGATCGTAAAAAATTTTTATATATAGATTTTTAACATTAATCTAACACAGTCTCGTGTAAACGTCTTATAGGCTATTTCTTTAATTCTTAATATTTCTTTTTTTATCACCACACTTGAGTAGAAATGTCTACAGAATTTTTATTTTTTATTTTTTCTGTCGATTGCAGGGAAAGGTAGAAAATTTAACAAAATAAAAAATATATTGATGGCCAACCCCAAAACTCTATATGCATCAAAACTATAGACTAGCGTTACAAATCTAACTACAGAGTACTCGTATAATTACATACCTACGCACGTGTGCCACTTGTTCCCTTATTAGGGAAGGTCAAAAAATGTTTAAAATCCAAAACAACTGAGATTAAACAGTTTACATTTTTTAACGTGTGAAAAAATGTATCTTTTTATATTTTCACAGGTTATTTGAGTCTAAAATGAAACTTTTCAATCAAAGTGTTTTTTATTTGTGATTTTTTTTGGGTACCCTAGTCATGTGATTAATGTTTAGGCCTTAACCACAGTAAGAATATATAATTTAGATAATGTTCGCAAAACGAGTGCTCTGAATTTCTTTTCTCGTCTGTTTAAGTATTGCGCATTCCATGCCAATTTTAATTAGATATTTCGCTGTCCAATCGAAGCTCCCTGCCTTGCCGATCTCCCGTCTGACGGGCGCCTCTTCGGTATACGTATATCGTTAATTATTCATCCGCTCCATTAATTAATTCATTTTTATTTATTCAATTTATCAAAAATACTTTGTCCATATTTGTTTCTCTCAAAAAAGGGTGCCAACTCCAGTCTTATTTCGTCTCGCTATAGCGAAATATAATTTGTCTATTAAATATAATATCACGCCACACACTCCGATCAGAAAATCCGAATCAGCCTCCTGGCGGTCTTTGACAAATTTGATTGTCGGTTTAGTCGATATAAACCGGAAATCGTGTCCACTTAAAATACGAGCGCGAGGCGTGAACGAAGGCAGCGACGACATTCGTTGGACAGCAAAAGCACGAAGATCACCTAATTTTAAATCTAATTTTATTATTAGACACCGACTGGTCGTTTGAGCTTTTATCCAAATTCTCCCATTTTTATATTTCTTAATTCCTTTTCCTTTTATTTTCCACATTTCATCACAAATCTTTTTCAGCTTTTAATTAAAGGCTCGTCCGACCCAACAGTGATGTGGTGTGTCCTTTTTAGTTTTATTTAATTTTTATTCTTCACATCTAATGTTTCTTTTATTTCATTATGGTAATCAGTCGAAAAGTCATGCGCATACATATATATAAACATATGTACCTTCACACACACATTGCAACATTCCACGTACGCGTATGTATATGTATATATATGTACGTGAACCGTTATTACACTACAGTATTTATTACTTACGAGTATATACGAGTAAGTTATCACGTTAGCCATTACTTTTAGAGGTTACATGCAAAATGAGTGAGCAAGCGGGATGTGTCGATCGAGATCGATTATTATTATTATTACGTCTATTCATGTGCCAATGCTCAGTCTCTCGGTACCTTTTCAGAAACTATTGTTTTTCTTTAAAACTAATAATCCTGCAATTCTTCTATCTTCAATTTTTGGAATTGATTGAATTTCAACCGACCAGAATTCGAATTTGGAACTTTGAAAGTTAAATGCTTCCAGATATTAATTTTGTTTCATTGGAAGACTATTACACGCGTGCAAGGATTTCCGATTCGGATTTCTCCCGGTTTTGAAAGATTCCAAATTTTTCAATTGAAACGCTTCTAATTTTGGAACTTTATACCAAAGTCTTTAAATTCTGAATTCGATTTTAATACAAGAGTTTTCAAATTTGCATTTTCTTCCATTTTTAAAGCTTCCAACTATTAATTACTTTTGTCCAACACCCGCGATGGAAATGCGACTTCTGAGGTTCGTCTCGAGATGAGGAAGTTGTGGATTCCTTAACTGATGACGTCACAGTTGTCGAAATTAGTTTACTTTTGCCACTAGTGGAAAAAGTACTCACTTCGACCACGGTGAAGTCATCAGCTGAGGAATCGACGACCTGCTCAGCCGCATTTCCATCGCGAGTGTTGGACAAAGTCTAGAATCGCCAACTTCTCCCACTCGATGCACAATATACTATTTCAATTTAGAATAAATTAATTTAAAATTCCTTTTGAATGTTCATTGCTTGATCCCAGAATTTTAATTAAATGTTTGGAGGATTTTTCCATCATTTTCTTTTCTTTATTTCATTTCGTAATCCAAAATTTTGACTTATTTTAGGTTTAAAAGTTTCCGAATCGCCTTTTAAGAAGCTGAAGAAGAAGAAGATTACTTTCTCCTGAATACCAAGGCTTTCCTTGAATTGCTCCTTAAGGCCATGTGAGCGTAATCTCAATTTTTTTTACATTTTTTTCAAAATCAACTTACGTTCACATGAAACGCGATATCGAGTTGAAAATTTGGGAAACTAAATATGAAGCACTAAGAATCGCTGGTCTGGCCCTA
This sequence comes from Andricus curvator, assembly GCA_932195095.1. NCBI lineage: Eukaryota > Metazoa > Arthropoda > Insecta > Hymenoptera > Cynipidae > Andricus > Andricus curvator. The sequence goes on along the minus strand of CAKNYM010048401.1, from coordinate 46,340 downwards.
AAATTTTATAATTATGAAAAAAGCAAAAACAAATTTTCTTATGAAAAATTGTTCTTTTATACTTATAAAAATTTAGGACCAGACCCGCGTTCCTTAGTGCTTCATATTTAATTTCCCAAATTTTCAACTCGATATCGCCTTTCATATGAACGTAAGTTTATTTGGAAAAAAATGTAAAAAAAATTTGAGGTTACGCTCACATGGCCTTAAATAAAAAAGTTTGTTTTTATGTTTAGGTTGAAAAGTATTGAAAAATTGAAATTTTTCACTTTGATGTCCTTATTTCAATCAATTCCAAATACAATTTCCATCCAAAATTGCAATTTTTAAATTCCAAATCTTTTAAAATTGGATTTATTTCCAACTGAAAAAATTGCTTAAAATTTTGAATCCCTTTTAAATTGACCTTCAGTTTAAGCTTCCCAGATATTATTTGGTAATATATATTAATCTTTAAAGTGTGGACTCCTTTTGAAATCGAAACGTTCCAAATTTCCGAAATTAAATATTAAAAATGAAGGTTTTTTTAACTCATCCAAATTGTAATTTTTTCAATCTCCAAACTTCTAATCCCCAATTTCCAAGTCCAAGAATCAAACATTCAAATTTCGTTAATTGAGAACTTCTCATCTGCGAAGTCGCGTGAATTTCACGTCATTTCGGTTGCATATTGACTGTTTATCGCGTCATTTTGGTTGAGTTACGAGAGCAGGGCAGTAAGGGTTTTAAGCGATGCGGTCAAAGAGACGCGTTAAATCATCACGCCAGCATCGCAATGGCCGTAAGCACTTCCGGTTATTATTTTAAAGTGCACAAAGATCGATAAACTCTGCGCGTGTGGAAACTTTGAAATCGCAAGTAGCTCTGAAGATCGAGAACTAAATGGATTTTTCATTATTCATGAAACTCGCAAGCGTTCAACTTTTTTTTCTCTCGCCACCGCACCCTCGTCAATTTTAAAACGCGTCTCTTCGTGAGAAAAAGCACCGTGAATTAACCGAGGAAAAATTCCACTAAATTAACGTTTTTATGGAAAGTCATTCAACCGTAATTAGTACTAATTACTTCGCTTTTTCCACCGAGAAAGTACAATTTGTAATCTGAGAGATAATTGTACTTTTTTTCTCTGTGAAAATTTGAATTTGTATTTCCTGTTCATTCTTTGAAATTGAAAATTTGGAAAAAGGTATGTTGAACATCAATGTTTTCAAGTAAATTATTTCAATTTTCCCACAATATTTTCTCATGATTCCCGCAATCGCTGACGATATTTTGTGGTGTTTAAAACGTGGTCCTTTAAAGACTAACACTACAGAACACTACAACAAAGTATACATTATCAGATACACAATATTTAATCTAAATAATCGATAGTCGGAAACTTCACAAGGAACAGGGTCGTCTACGACTTTTTGGGCCTGGATCAGGCAGGGACATACGATTAGTACGGATATCGACCTTTATAATAATAATAATAATAATAATATACCGTTAGATATATATTTATAGGTATAATACACCTGATCCATAGGTATATATAAGTATATTAATATTCATAATATATTTAAATTTAATATTACTTTTAAACTTTTGTAACGTTTCATAGATCGAAAAATAAATATAAAAATAAACCGGGCATTTAGGTATTAATATTTTGTATCAATAAAGTTCTTATCTTTCTTTTTTCTTCCTCTCTCTTCCTTTCTCTTTCGCGTTCGCTAGAATTCTTTGAACCGCGCGCAACGTCTGGCTGCTTTCCCTCCTCATTGTAAATTTTTTAAATCGTTTTGAAAAACGATCGACGATGATATCATAGGTTATACTATATGTACTTCGTGAGCTTTCTTTCTTTTGCATTTTCTCATTTTTTAAGACAAATCCGTACACTTTTTATTTTTAATTATCCTTAAGCAACGCCTCGGGAAGACTGGGATCGCGCGATCGTCAATTGAAGAACTCTTTACGATCCGATACGACCCTATTATATAGGCTTATCGCGTTAATCAGCCTTTTGTTCATTTTTTCTTAAAAAGGAAAGCCTAAGACTTCGCACAATATCCTCCCCCGAAAGTTTTTTTCGATACAATTTATTTTATCTTCTTATCTGTTGAGCATTTCGCAACATACACGAAAAAGTACAAAATAAATTATTACTTTTCTCACGCCCTTGATTTATTTATGTCATTCGGAAAAAACGTACTTACACCATTTTTAAGACTCAACCCCCGTATCGCCTATCTTGCCGAGAGAAAAATTAATCTTTCTTTGAAAATAAAAAAATAAAAATAAATATTTAAAAAATCCTCGAACTATTCCCTCGGTGATTTTGGCTTAAAATCTTTCGCACCATATCAGTACGCATATTTTATGACTCCGACTATAGTTCTTTTCCAAATGCAAACTTGACAATTTCTTACATTAATTATTTATGTTATAACAAATGAGTTCAAGTAGGCAGAACGCGACTACAAGAAATGGATTCGTAGCCAATTAAAATCTATTATTTCAAATCGAATATAACGGTCAATCAAAACCCCTTCTCCCCACTTCTCCTTCCCCCTTCCACCTTATTCTCCTCACATCCATACCCCTCACCGGCCCATAGCCCTTCCCCCTCAGCCATCACCCTAATCAAGCTCATTCCCTTACTTTTACCCTTATCCCTTATCCCTCTCCTACTCTTCACCCCACCTCACACCACATTCCCATCCCTACCTTGTCCCTTCCTAACCCCCTTCTCCTATCCGTTATCCCTCGTTCTCAATTAATAACAACCTACTGAAAAAGTTGCTTCAGGGTTGTTATTATAAGCATACTCGTATATAATTTTGATGACGTTATAAAAATTGTTTATCGAATGCTGTACGAGTTATAAAGATGTATATAAACTTTGAACCCAAGACCTGAAATACTTTAGATGGTATGATCGTAACCGACGAATGGATGCCGAAACTATACGGGTTTCTGTCCGGGGCTACGAAACCCTAAAAATGTTGATTTCGAGATTGTATTTGTTTGAAACTGTTTGAGATTTTTTTTAGAATTTGTGCAAGTTTTGCAAGTGGAACGAAGCGATAGACAGAATTCGCAGAAGTCATCGATTTTTTCGAACGATTAGACGTATTTACACGTAACGTTTATATGTTCTGTACTATGTATAAATATATGTGTGTATACAATACATCTTGACAGACAGAATATAATATAATATAATATAGTATAATACAATATGTATGCGTACGTTCACTGTATAATTGTAATAATATATTTCTAGATTATTCATCTTGGAACCTTCCGAAAAGAAGAAGCTCTATAGCATTACCACTCGCAATTCGAATCTCTTTACATAGGTGGTAAAAGGTTAAACCAATAGAATTGCGACCATATGTGCAATTATACAGAGTGAATCTCGCGGGAATTGTTCAACTTTGAGATCTTCTGTGAAGGAATATTTATACTTCACTGTTCCCTATTTGTGCCCTAGATTTGCCCCGAAAGATCACGATTTCAACCTCGACTAGACAAACTATTGAAAATTCCATAGAGATGGGCAAAATGCAATAATTATTACATTTTCATCATACTATTGTTTTATGTTGAAACTTAATGAATGAAAAATCTACATTAAGAAAAATGTCTTGTTCTGACAACAAAACAATTTGGTTAAATTATCCTACAAAAATTAGGTTATTTCCAGAAAACCTTTTGTTGAACCAACACACAATTTTTTGGACAAACAACAGGATTGTTCAAGGAACCAACATTTTATTGGAGTAAGAACAACATTTTGTTGCTTTTATAGCAACCTAATCATTTTGCTGTCCGAACCAAACAATTTTCTCGGTTCAAATATAACTACAACTATAATTAAATTAGGTTCAAGAAAAATAAATTACAGTTGTACAAAATTAGCTGTTTGGCAGTGATAGGCACACTTTTATTATCTAATTATAATAAATTATAAAAATAGGAATTTAGCAAATAAATATTGCACCCATCAATATTGTGAGTCTATCTTTCATCGATAATCGTTCAGAGATTCACCCTGTATTCGCATACTCCAGGAGTTAATGAGGGAACCTCATATTTTTCTTCTTCAAAAACTTTGAGTCTTTGAGAATTTGTGACAGATTCTTTTTCTTACAAACTAATACCGGCCCTTAGTCCACTCGATTCTGCTAAATCTATGATTTTTTTCTTTATTAGTATCAAAATATCCTCCCCTTATGTCCTTTCATAGTAGCTTTGCCCCTATTGTAAATGGTCCTTCGTCAAAATTAAGTAGATTCAAAAGTAAAAGTCACTAAGTTTTGTTCTTAAATGTAGATATAAAAAATATAAATTCAAAATCAATTTGATTAATTTCAATATTCATGTGTAATGTACCATGCATCATGCCTCTAGTTGAAAATAATAAGTTGATAAAATGATTGTGACATTCAAATTTTGCTGGTGATTGGAGGATCAGAAATAAATACATAAACATTATTTTTCCCTTTTAGAATAAGGGTTATAATTATAATTTAATTTTTTGGAAAATTTGTATCTCTCTAGCTCCGCAAATTCTCTCTCAACGCTCAATTTTAAAAGCGTTTAAAACTAGGTAGTAGGAAATTATGCTCTTATTTCTTCATGTCACTATCTGTAATTCCAACGCGACTGTATTTATAAATATTATAAATGCAGTCTAAATACAGAATATTGATCAATATTTATAAATATTCAGTATTTAGATGTTGGGAATAAACTAAAATTTTCACGATTTCAAGTTTGGTAAAAATCCAAATTTTGCATTGGAATTCTAAGGGGTTCAAAATTTAATTTCTTCTGAATACGAATGATTTCATATTTGAATTTAATTAGAAATTCAAGGCGTTCATGTGTGTTTGTTTTAAAATTAAAATTCATTTTCAATTTCTTTCCATAAATATTCAATTCGTCGCAAATTCAAAGGCTTTTGAATTTAAATTCTTCAGAATTAGAATTTTTCGCAGATGGAAGTCATTCAATTACAATATATAAATTGGAAATATTAAAATTTGAATGCTTTTCAAATGCAAAGGTTTCAAATTTACATTTCTTTCAATATCGAAAGTACAGTTTTGAAAATACAAGAGATTTGAAAAATAAATTTCTAATTAGAATTTGTTTGAAAATGTTAATTTAAATTAAGGGTCAATTTAATTCCCCACTGATCATTCTAACTTAGAAGCTTTCAAATTCTAATAAGATTCAAATTCTAATGTTAAAAATGTTGTATTTCTTTCCAATTTGAAGCCTCTTAAAAATTTATTTTTGCTCGGTTTTCAGGGCTGCCAAATTTATATTTCAACTCGAACTTTTCCAATTACAAACTTCGAAATTCCGCGCCCATTGGAATGCTAAAAATTGTCCTTTCTCTCTGACGTGCAAGCGACTTTTTTTGTGGCTAATTAGTAGCATTTTATACATATGTAGAGACGAAATGGGGTTGAGCACCTCTGATATGGGGAGAGGGTGGCTGAGCAGGGCGTCGCCGCGTCTCTGCCGCGACCCTCACGAACTATCGACCGAGAGAGTAGAGAGAGTAAGTGAGTAAGTGATAGAGACACGGCACGAGAAAGAGAGAGCAAATGATAAAAGAGGGAGAGTGAAGAGACTGGAGAAAATAGAAAAAAGAGAGGAGAGCCAAAAAATTCAGCACTGGTTCAAAACAGTCTCAGCCAGCAGTGTTTTCCTACCCTAGTATAGCAAAGTAGTTCTTTAATTTCAAAAGAGAGTGAGAAAACTAAACCCAAATTTCCAAAGCAATAGGAGTGGGCTATAGGGAAACGTCAATTCGAAACGATGCTTGCACAACATTTTTTTGCCAAAAATCAAGTCAATCGATACTTTTGCTACACTCGTCAGTAAAAAATATTATTCAGAAATACTAATAAATATTTATTAACGAATAAAATAAGAATGCAAAGAATGTAGAAACAACATAGAAAGTAATATCTAGAATACAATGAGGAATTTAACAATAATGAAGTTTTAATGTTACCACTTTTAGTTTTATTTCGAAGTGATAACAGAAAACAATGTTTAAATCTGATTTAATGATGTAATATTGCAAGATAATGATCTACATTCTAAATTCTGCACTTATTCAGATTATACCTACCAACTTTGAGTATGAACTGCAGCACAACAGTAAGTGCCATAATATGTAAATAAGTGTCCTTTTATGGGCATTTTATTCAAAGTTATGCTACTCTTCTGAATACTGAAGTAAACGTCAAGAATAAATGCTGACTACGCCACTGTCTCGGGTTGGGTGTGATATTGCTTGACGGTGAGTCAGTGTAAATGGCTGTTTCTACTGAAGCGTTTTGCCACCTTCTTGTTTTCACCCAGAACGAAGCGATGTTTCAGTAGAAACAGCCCCCCGTCTGGCCCTCCAGACCTTAGCAACACTCCCTCCACGTAGAAACGATTAATTCAGCACTCAAATTATTTATATTGAAATTGTTTTATGTTCTGCCAAACATATTTTAATATCACTTAATTTTCACACTAAAAAAGAGTAATTGAAATGGTTACATCTTAAAATTGGTTTGAATGAAATTCAGTAAAATTTTTCGGAATTCAAGACTGAATTCTGAAATTCAAGTAATCAGTGCCTGAAATTAGTCCAATTTCAACTAAATCCAGACAAATTTTACTGAATTTAATCCAATACAATTTCAATTTGTAACAATTTTAAGTATTCTTTTTTTCCTGTGTAATTTAGAAGCTTCCACATTAAAAAAGAAAAAAATACTAGAAATCGAATTTGAATTTTAAATACAGTTTGGAATTTAAGGTGTGACAATTTTTCAGTATTACTTTTTACTGTGTTGAAGAATTCATATTTTACGAAATTTTGTAACTTAAAATAATAAAAAATAACCGAGGAATTAAATGTAAATAAAAGTACTTAGTGAATAAAGAAAAAATAATTGTTCCTAAAAAGTATCTTCTCTATCCCCTATCAATTCAAAGATCTGAACTTCTCGAAGTTCTGTCCTGTACTTGTCAAACGCTGCACGTATAATTTAACGTTCCTGGTAGAGAAACTTTGTTTCAGAGAAGGGACAACAGTCTCCGGCTTGTTCGACACAAAATGTCCTCTGAAGGAAGTTTCGATGCCATTATACCGATCCAAGTTTCCACACGACACTCGATCGAATGTCTTCCAAGCCCTAACGATCGATTCCCGTTACTTTCTGGCATCGACATTCGTAGGGTGAAACGAATGAAACGAGGCGTCTTGGCCGTTACTCGATTTACCCTTTTGCACCTATCAATCAGCCGGAAAACTTTTGAAAAATATACCTAGACATATCAGATCACTCCAAGGTGAAACGGACCATTTCATTTTTACCCCTGAGTCTGTCAGCGTCTGGTCTTTGGAAAAAAATTTGAATAACCGCGAACGCCGCCGAAGATCAATTCCATTATCACCCGACCCGACCCTACCTTTAAACTTTCCAGGCTACCACAGCCTAATGTACTTGAAGAAATTGTAATAGTGACTAGAAGTGTCCAATTTGGAACCCAAAAATTGACTACAAATGACTAATTTTCACATGGAAAGAAGTGATGTCAATAAAATATTTAATTACGCATTTATTGCATGGACTCACGTTTACAAGTTTTCATGAAATCCTATTAGGATTGAATTCGAGTACCAAGGTCACAATTACTAGAATCAATTTTAAAACCAGGAGTATTCAGACAAGTTTTTGGGCACATTTTAATTTATTTCAATTCGAACTGAATAAACCTTTACTCTTCGATGCTTAATTGATATATTTGTGATCCAAAAACTTTACACCAGGAACTAGAACACCATAAAATAGCAAATTACTGAGATTTTCTTCTTTTTTGAGATGAGATTAAAATTCCCCTAAGAAAGTGACATAAATGACTATGTGGCAGCCATAGATTTAAAAAAACAAGAGAAAATCTGATAGGAAGTTGTGATAATCGACCCATTCAAGAACTATTTGTTCCCTCGAGATAGAGATTGTTTACGATATGAAAGCGCTTTTTTTTAAAGAAATAATCCGCGGTAAATATTGGTATTGAATACTAATTTCCACTGGGATTATTTATAAGGCCAAGATTATTATTCACATTTTTTGTATTCAGAATTTTGGAATCCAAGATGGCGTCCTATTTAAGCGGATGGGTGATTCGAAATTTGAAGATTTTATTTTGATTAAGAAGCTATAAATATTCTGTAAATTATACAAATATTAAGCAAGTATACAGATTGGAAATTGTGTCCGAAAAATGGGAGCATAATTTTCTAAATTTTGCAAGAGAATTTGTCTCTTGATTGAAGTTGGCAACCCTGATCTCGCCCAACGTACGAAAGGTTTTAACGACCCCAGTGAAAATAACATCCCCTAATGTGAAGAAACGGTCAGGACGGAACGAGGGGTGGAAATTGAAGTCTCCAGACTCTGTCAGCGAAAAGGGATTATTTTCAACCCCTCCCCCTCTCTATAGCCATTTAGATTTGCCACAACTTTAACGGCGAACATGCCTATGCGTATCTATATACCACTCGTACGAGAAACGTATCGATTTAGTACAAAGAGAGAAAGACTAAATGAGAAAGAGAGAGAGAGAAACTGTGAGAGTAAAAAGAGAAATAAATCCAGAGAAAGAACGAGAGAAAGAGAGCTAAAATCCGAGAAAGCTGGCGGTGAAGGTACCAACGGGGATGAAATAAATTAAGACTGTTCGAAATTTCTGGCAGATTTTCGAGAAAGATGTAGCTAAAAGCTTTCCAGTTATAGTAACTGGAATTTCACTTGTTGGCAGATGAATTTTAGGTAATTTTATGAAAATTCAGATACGGATACTTCAAATTTAATTAGTTGGAAGTAAAAACCAGTTGCCATGGACTTAAAATCAGTCCCTTCTAACTGAAAATCAGTTGCCTCTAGCTGAAGTTCGAGGCAAATTTTAGGCAACTCAGCTATAGCGACTTAAATTTCAGTAGTGGTGTCTCAAAAATGTCTTCAATTTGGGATGGATTTCAGTTGATCTCAAAGCATAAAAACGCCTGGAATTTCGAAAGAGTTTGAAGACTTTTGTGAGTACAGTGGTACAGGTTGCCTAACTCTAGGGCACCCTGGTTCTCCTTTTGGAGCCGGCACTGCTGGAAAGCACCTCGGACGACGACTCACACCCACCACCCTCGCGACACCCTCTCGCCCCCAACGGCATCGACCGCAACCCCAACGCTGCATTGCGACGTTGCCATCCCAACGGGCAACAGCCCTTGCAGCGGCTCGCTTGCTCGCGCTCATCCGTGCGTTCACCGAGCGAGTCACGTGATCGCTTAGCGACAACGGTCATTGGTCGGTGGGTTCGAAAACTACCCCTCAATTTGAGGTTTCGCTCTATTTACTTCTAAACCAGAACCAATCATTGAATAAGTGTAATGGCAATAGTATAATAATTATTACTACTTATAATTCACCATTAAGTGAGAGGTTTAAGAATCTTCATTAATTTCAAGTTTTCTAAATCATTTGCCAGATCATTTCAAAATTAAAAGTCTTTGCATTCGAACAAAATCCTATGTTGAAAAGCCTTCGAAATCGGAAGAAAATTCATATTTGGAAGATTTATCAAATGGAAAAGAATGCAAATTTAGAAGCCTTAGAATTGAAAACAAAAACTGGAAAGCCTTCGGATTCGAATAACATTTTTGAAGCCTTCGTTATTACATATACTTCACAATAGATAAACGAATGCTGATTTTCGAATTTGTAAAAAGTTAAAAAGAAGAATAAATGATTAAAATTTTAAAATAGCTTCTCAATTTTATTTACTGTTTCACCGCAGATAAATAAAAATGAAAAATTAGATTGTTCATAAAAAGTTTAAATTCTTGATATTTTCACGTCAGATTCATTAAGATACAAAACTCATTAAATATCGAGAGTTATTAAAAACCTCATTTTTGCAAATGAATATCAATGCGATAATAGTTGAACGTTATAAATTGACAAAACCAATAATTTATCCGCCAGGCGACAAGAGACTGAACTTATCCCCCATAGTTTGAAATCCAAATATAAACTACTTGCACATTCAACATTCATTATTTTAATTAATTTTGTGTCAGTGTTCTGAAATGGATATGGATAAATAATATTAATGTAATTAAGAAGAAGCTAATGCATGCATTTCAAGCTGATGCTAAATTTGATACTCGTAAGTCAATTAGAGTTTGTCTTACTTATATCAGAATGGAATTAAAAATCTTAACAAAATTTCAAAAGATAAAAAATCCAAGATCTTTACTTGAAAGAAAACTTAACAATGAAAGGAAACGAAATATAAATTATAAACTTACCAGTTAATTGCACTGCGATAAATTTAGACAGCAAGTCACTCAACTTAAGAAACTAACTTAAGAATTAAAGCTTACTAAATGAACTAAAAATAAATAGTAGATGGAAATTGGAACTGAATATTGAAATTAAAAATTATCGATCAATATAGAAATTTAGTAGAAATGACAGCAAGAATCGAAAACATAATCTAATTAAAAATTAATTTGGAATTTCGCAAAAGTAAGGGAAGTAGCAGTCAGTGTGTTAAAAAAAATGAGAAGAGAAATTAAGAGTCATGTATAAAAATTACGTAACATTTTATTACAATTTTTCTCAGTGTGTGTATTGTATCTTGGCGTTTCTCTTTCCTTTTTAATAAAATATTTGGTACCATTTCGTAGAAATACTTATATCATAATAAACCAACCAACATTCTTTTTTCGTTTCTGAACCTCCAACCCTACCGTAATAATTTCAGGAATTAATTGGCAGAGCACGTGTCTTTCATCGCAGTCGGATCAGTTATCGGTACTACATACAAAAGAAGAAAGCTCGGAGTTTGTTACAATAAAATAAGACTCGTTTCGTACAAAAATAAACAATTAAAATAGAATATTATCGATAATGAACATAGTTGTATTTAATGACGATGCGGATGACGTTAATAATAATAATGATAATAATAATAATAATGATCATCATCATAATAATAAATGAAACGTTCACGTTCACGTGTATAGAAATGGATCTAACGAATCTAAATCAAATGCATTTAAAGCTAATGAATTTGAATCTAATGAATCTGAACCTCATGAATTCGAATCTTTATCAGTCCTTTTTAACTTTTTGAGAATGATAAATAAAAAACGATGCGTAAAAAAATAATTTGTCAAACACTATCGAACGAGAACGAACGTCATGCATGCATTTTGATTTTTGGACAGGTATGTGTTCTATATATTATATGCCTGAATATAATATACATGCCACACTGAATTTCAGCCGCAGTAAAAGTAGCGAATAAGTAGTAGCAGTAATAATAGCGATATAATTATAGCAGTATACTCGTAAAGAAATAGCGTATAGCGTATTTAACATAGGGCAGTCGGGTTGTCATGTCTTGCGTGTTTGATTTCGTCGTTCAGCGCGACATCTTACTCGTGCGTTACTTACACTTCAAGGAAAAAAAGCAAATTAAAAAAATAATTTAAAAAATGAACGAAAAAAGAGGAAGTCCTCCGAAATTAAAGTATGTGGCATCGACAGCAGCAGCAACAACACAACAACAAATCAAACACAAAGCGTACACAACCAGACACAAAACATAGGGAAGAAAATATATAAGTGCACATTATATTAAAATCATATTATATATTAAAATATTCATAATAATAATATTAATAATAGTCGTAATATATTATCGCATGTCCGTAAAATTACATAAAAAAATATAGAAAATAATAACCTCGCAATTTTTTGTTTTCTCTCTTACTGTTCATACTCTCACACACGAATAATATATAGTATCTCTCGCAACACGCATTCTCTCTTTCTCTCTCGGTCATGGCGTTCGCTACAGCTAAAAGTGTGATAATCGTAATAATCGTAATAATCGTAAATAGCAAACGATGCTGCGTGTGCTGTGTGCCGTCGAGTCATGCGTATATTTATTTTTCTTTTATCTTTTTTTACTCGTCCGATTCGAGAGCAAGACAGATAAGTAGGTATGAGTACAGATACTGAGGTATCATAATATATTACGTTCTTAACAGTTTATGTCAAATCGGTCAGAAAATCGGTCTTCTTCATCCGTCTAACTCTAGGCGGACGAACGTGTGGCGTCTCTCCCGCGTCTTTATACTAATTATCAATCAGCGCGGTAATGCCCAAACACTCATTTTCACCGAGGCGAAGAGGATACTTGACTATCAAAAATCTTGACGACAATCACGATAATATCGATTTTATTTTTTCCCTTCTTTCTTTCATTTTTAAAAGAGTGCGTATCGTATAAATGCAATAGGTCAGTCGGTCTGTCCAAGGGACGTGCGTTGCGCTTGGAAATCACAAAAGGAAAAAAAAAGAAGCTTCACAAAAATAATCCCGTTTTAACGGGAGAGACGATGCGCGTTTTTGTAAATCATGATTTTTTCAAACTCGTCTGGGACAAATTCTTCGATAAAAATTAAAAATTATACTTTTCACTCTGGAACCTAAAACAAATTTGCTACTTTAAATTAATTTTAAATTAATAAAATTTGTTCAGCTAATAAACATTGTAAATATCAACCGTTGGTCCTTGGGCTCAACTTTTAAAAATCTAAGTGTCCCAGGGGAGTGTGGAGTTATATCCCGGTTGTTTTTAATATCGAAAATTTTCTCTTTTTTAAAAAAGTTTCTCCGATTTCCTTCAGTCAGTCGGGAAAACGCAGTCGCGAGAGCTATACGAGGGTGACGTTAGCCATAAATTATATACACGTGGAGAAAAAAAACACGTATCATGCGAGAAGCGTTTTTTTTACGTTATTCCCAAGTATCTTTGTCTTCGCGATTGAGGATCACTGAGTATGATTAGGAAAATTGAGAATCACTGGCAATGACGCGAGGCCTACTACTGCTCGCTGGTTGTCACGCTACAATAATAATAATTATAATAATAATAATCATTACTCATAATGAATATCAATAATATCGACGTCGACAATAGCAATAATAATATTAATAATAAATGCGATAAAATGTCAAATATAAAATATCTTCGCTACATATATTAATTAATTACTTTTCATCGCCGCCTGCGCTCGTCATCTTTGAACCGCAGCCGGGGCTCTCGAAAAAAAAAACACTACGCACAACATTCAATATAATAATAATCATAATAATCATAACTATAATAATGCGTGTCACATAATATATATATATTTTTTCGTTATAATTGCTAAGTGTTTCTCTCTCTCTCTTTTATTGTTTCGTCAAAACAAAAGAAAAATTTCAGTTATAATTCCGTATTTTGTCTGGGTTACCCCCCCCCCCCCACCAAAAATATTAGCACGTTACTTTTAACACTCACAATGGATACCTCTCGATTCTTCTATTTTATCAGTCGGGGCAAAAACTATCTCGCACTCTATTTTTCAAAATCCCACCCTCCCCTCAACCCCTGGAGTCATTCACATCCAAGTTCTTTGTCTCACTATTTTGTAACCGGCTATTTCCACGAACATCCCTATGTTTTGCTTTTTTCACGCACGTTACGTTTTTTCAGTTTTCTCTCCTGTCAAGTCAAAATACACATCCCTTTCGTATTTAATATTACGATAATAATTACATCTTGAAATACTGATTCTCTAGTTATTCGGGCAATTGCCTCTCGCTAGGGTTCTTAAACTTGGTTTCACACTCATTCGCACACCCGGAGCAGGAATTCTCCCCTTCTTTGAATCCTAGACCCAAACCTGACTAATGCTAATTCTAAAGTTAGCAAAACTGAGAAATATATGCAAAGAAAAACCTCTTGAAGTAACAAAAAGTGCGATCACTTCATTTTTCTTTTTCAAGATTCATTTCTCCGAAAAAGACACCTTTCCTGTTCTTTTTTTACTCGAAATATTTCTACTCCAATGGATATGATGGAATTTTAATCTTTGTATGAAAATCAAAATTGAATCAGTATCCATTATTTTCATTTGGATAAAAGTGCTCAAGTCACAGGCTTTTGGAATAAATCATTACACATTCCAAATCGGTTTGATCTTTTTCGGATTTACTATGGAGATTTGTTATCGATTGCGAATAGAACAAATATCAAATTTTAAGAAACGCAAAGAAGCTTTTCGGGATAAATGCTAAAAATCTACAATTACTCATAAGCATATTTTTAGCATAGATTAGAACCATCCCAATATTGGTAAATATTGTTAATAGGAATCTACAATTTAAAAAGTTGGTATTTAAATCTCCTTTTTTAAAGCTTCTATAAAATCGGAATCTGTTTCGCGATATAAGAATTTCTCCTTATTTGTTCAGAAAATAAAATTTGAAGTGTTATCGCAAGAAACCAAAGATTAAGAGGAAAAATATCGTTCGAGGCATTCATTCGCATCTGAGATCGAGTTTGTGGGCTGAGAGCTGCTCGTAGCCGCGCTGAACCTCGCGAAACGGCCTAACAATAGTACTGGTCATAATATAGAGCGGTTATCAATACAATTATTACATCGATTAGGTAGTAACGACAATACCGATCCGGCTTCCTCTACGACTCTGACTCTGGAGAAGATATATAGAAGTACATCTATTTAGATGGCTACCAGATATCGTCTCGTTAAACTTGATTACGGACAGCTACGGGTTTCATTTTTAAGTAATCCAGTAGGTAAGTAATTAATTAATTAATTAAGTAATTAATCCAAAGGAGATTAATTATATCGAAAAAAATCGCGTCAAGCATTACGCATCTATATAGAGTTTCAGTATCGATTACGCTCGCATAATTATATTCGCATATATATATAATATAAAGTTACAATGTACAAACGTATAGAATATATAATATATATTAGGTATATCTCGAAACGTTCTCACTCATCAATCACTACTCGGTCTAGCTTAAATACGCGAACGAAATCGAGTTCAAGAACAAAATCTGAATCTAAAAAGTGAAGGAAAGAATGACTTTATATTTTTTTTCTCTCGAGATTATTGTGCGAATCAAGGACTGAAGAAGAGAGAATCGGCGAATGAATCTCGTGATTAAGACTTGGAAATCTGAACAAGCAAAAATCCTAGGCGCATAACACAATTATAATAACCATATGCTATCAAATGATAATAATGATATTTATATATACCTATACAATAGAATATAATAACATAGTAATACAGTTAAATTAAGCAACAACGATCGTCTCTATGAATTCTTTATAGCTCACGTTAACCTATACTTTTATCTCTATTCTCCATAACTCTCTATGATTTTCTTAAGTTTAATTATTATTCTTTGAGATATGTATCGTCGTGTGTTCACATCCTAATCCTCTATTCGTCATTCGTCTCACAAGGAGGGGTTTTTGGAATTGGGTGGACAAGGGGACCTAACACCTGCTCTTTTTTTTCTCACTCTCGAAATCTCTCAAGACCCTCATTGCAACGAACTCACGCGATTTCCTTTCTTCTTTTTCAAAATCGCATTCTTTCATCCGTCCGTCAAATCACGTCAGTGTTTGCTCGTGTGTGAATTATTTAAGACTCTTTTTATTTCTTTTTTTCTACGAAAATGGCAGTTATCGGTCACAGCCAATGGCTATTATGTTCATTTACGCTTTATGTAATACATTAATCTAGAATATTTAATTGTAGCTATTATAATTAGAAGTATTACCGTAACTGTTCGCTAAAATCTTAGCCACGTTACGTTAATACATAAATACTCGTCTCTGTGGTCTGCGTGAGTAAAAACTGAGCAATCTAGGGTGTATTTTCCAAGAGTATGCTACCCCAGTTTTTGACCCCTCGCTTCAAAGATTAAAGGATAAACTTCAGGGGTGCGGCACTGACTCTTGCAACGAAAAAAATAAGACTGATTAATGAAGCTCCCACCTTCATCCCTCAAACCTTCGAAAGATAATTTCAATGATTTCACTGGTTTTATAATTTAGAACGACAATTCTAACCCCTAGAAAGTGCTGCAAAGAGATTAAAAAAAATTTAACGATGTCATGAATTGTCGATTATGACGCTTGACGAACGGTAGAATTCTAATTCTCGAAGTCTTTGCAAAATTTATTTGGATCTTATAGTTCAGAGATCAAATGCTCATTCGAAATGACGGTTATTTTTATGGTAAGGGGCATCGCCCCTGATTTTCCGTTGCAAAGATTTCTAACGGCCCGAAACACCTGAATTCGAAGCTGGGGTCTCAATTGGCGGGTAAAAGCATTCACATTCAGGCTCACAATCTCTCCAAGTTTCTCGAATGATTCGAGAAACTATACTTCGTGAACCCTTTGGAGGCGGCAATCGCCCTGTACGCCTCAAAGTCGTCTTTTTCACATCATTAATTTACTTTTACACGTAAAAACTCTCGAGCGCAAATCGCCATAGAATAATAGATTACTAGCATTTTCTCTTTTCCCTCCCTGTTGCTATAATATTTATTTTCATATATTTATATATTATAATCCTTATATATCTACGTATTTAAGAATCTTCATCGATCGTCTAAATCTTTTTTTGCTAAAAACTGTCCTCTATCCTTTAAATCCCCGTACCCTCCCCCCCCCCATACCTAGCTATAATTTCATCGTCTTTTTTCTTTACGTCTCTCACCCATTTTTCATACTTGTTTCAAATTCATTTTTAAATCCCCAGTGATTTCGATCAGACTTATATTGAAGTGAATGACATATTATCCGCTTGATCTACATATATATGTATTTTTTATAATATTCCGCCGTATTACACGGTACGTTTTTTTTTAGTTTTAAATTCAGAACGTGGATGCTAAAGAGAATACCTATAAATATATAATATATATGTATGTCATCACCGTTTCATGTTTTTTTTGTTTATACTTAACATAGAAAAAATATAGAATTCACTTTGCCTCGAACTTAAATATAATAAACCTCTCTCGAGCATCGTTTTATAATATTATTTATATATATATTTATATGTATAATGTAAGTGCAGTGCATCTTCTTACATGACCGGCGCGACATCGCCAAAATAAAAATCGCGTGATTGTATTTTATGAGTGTATGGGTGTGTGTTATTTTTTTACGTGAGTGTGTATTATGTTTGTTTTCATTAATGCGTGTAAATGCTTGTGAGAACGCGACAGATGGAAGAGTCAAGAAGAACGTTGAGGGCGCCACGTTGGAAAGGAACGAAACCTCAAAACGAAATCGTTCTCCTTGTTCCTTCTAAGTGGCCGTTCTACAAAACGAATGTCTTAGCTGCGATGATTTGAGCATATCTTCGTAATGGCAACGATTTACGAGACCAAGAATTTTAAATAGAGAAACGAATCAACGAAATGAAAAGCGAACACAAGAAATTTTTCGAAAAACGCGAGAAATCGAGCCCGCAAATTTTGACTCGTTCTCTTATCTCCCGTTTTTCTTCATTTTTTCAGCCTTTAATCGCCTTGGAAAAACGCGGGTGATTAAGAGTTGTATAGTAGCCCAGCTTTTTTTACAGTGATAACACAATTTTAAAAAACGCGCCACCGTAATGGGACGGGGCTCGCATGCCAATCGATTGCTCGGGCGGATAATAATTTTGGAAATACACCGACGAGCTTCGCGGCTCGCGAGTCAGGTCCGCGGAATTCACGAGGGGAAGGAGGTTCGAGCGGGATCCCCGCCCTCCGAAAATCCCGAACGCGGCTGAGTTGCGATATTAATATGTGATATTTATATATATATAATATAGCATATGTAATATAATATAATACGTCTCTCGAAATAAAAGCTTACATGCGTCGACGATCCCTACTCGAAAGGTATATCGTTAGTTAAGAATTAGTTATTACTCGATTAGTACTAGTTCAAGAATACAATTGCGGGACCGCCGCTCCGTGATTCGCCATTTCTCCCAGCTCACGCCAACCCCCTTACTATTTCAATATCATCCCAAAAATTTGTCGACTCTTCGCGCGAATACGCGCCACATCCGGCGACTCGTTTCCCGCCCGTCGTCCCGTCGGCGTACGCGCGAAAAATACAAAATCTAAATCTCCTCGATAAAATATCATCATATATTTATATATATATAATATATTTATGTTTATATTTATAGAATATATATTATTATTATTATTTCAATTGCTGTGTCGCTTATATAAAGGTAAGATAATACTCTATGCGAGGGATGGCGGGTGGAACGAGTGCCGAGTTCTACTGGCGTATACTCGATGGCGAATCACGATGCTCCCTAGTTACACTTACTTCTTCGCCAGTCTAAATACCCTTCTAATAACTCTTCGCTGCCGCCTCGCGACCAACGCGACATTTGGAAATAATTTTATCACTCGAGAATTTGGCTTAAGAAAGGATTTGTTCACCTGTCGCGGTGATCGCGATAAACTTCCTGACGACGTGGAATTTCGAGACCTAAAATGCAAGAGAGTCGCGACTTTTATCGAATTTCTGGACTCTTGTCCAAAACTTTTACAGCCAACGAAACACGACTTGGCTCGCATTTTAGCTCTCGGATCAAAAAAACCACGGATACTTCAGTTGGTTACGGGGCATACCAGCGAGTGACACCTACGTAGGGCGATTAAAACTTTTAAATCGATTCGTTGTATCCAGTTGGCGGGAACATGAGCGATGCGAAGAATCGTATAGTTATTCCCGGGTAAAAGGTAAATATTGGCAGCAGCAGCAGTGGAATTTAAACTTGTGCGCGTCTCTTTCTAAAGTCTAGAAGTTGTCGTCGTCCCTCGACGATCCTCGTTGTCCGTGACGGTCAGTCCCAGCCTCTTCCTCGCGCTGGAACACAAACGAGACGATCGTCACGGACACACGTCCTTGGCCATCTTCGCTCTCATTTCGTCGACAAGATCAGTCCTCTATTTTCTCCTTGCTCCTCCTACTCCTCCTCCTCCTCCTCATTCTCCGTTTCCGGAGAGCGCGTTTTTTTAAGAGAGTATACGCAGCGCTTGAAGCACGGGCCTCGAACAAACCGGGCAGCTTGGATCTGAGCTTTCACAAACTCGATTTCCGCAGTCGAGACAGAAAAGATTGTGTCCACAGGGAACAAGAGCTGCGTTGATTTCCTTGTCATTGCAGACGACACACTCCCGCCGAACTGTGCTTCCACCACCCAGGAGAGAATCAGTTGGAGATGCTGGGCTCGCTGATGCTGGAGGAGAAGGTCTCGATGGAAGAGCTACTCCAGGAAATGACCAGATAGAAGATGATGAAACGGCCTGAGATTCAAAAGAAGGCGACTCGCCGAGGCCCTCATCTCTTTCGAGACCAGCTCCCCAGATGGCAACAAGATCATTAAGACCGGGCGCTCCGGAGCTGCTGGATGAACTGGAGCAGCTTCCACTGCTGGAGAAAGCACCGCTGGAGCCGTTGGATCCATTCGAACCTGGGGGATCTAGACATCCAAGAATAGATCCCAATCCTCCGCGACAGAGAGCGCCCAACAGATCTGCTTCTTCAATACCTGGTCCAGTTCCAGTTCTCAAAGCGATGTGTGCTTCGATTTCACGCTTTGCTGCTTCAACACTTTCGGGGAGTCCGGTTACCTCAAATACTGGCTCCTTGTCGCGACTAGGAGTCACGATGTAAGTGTGTGTTTGGTGTTGGATCCTTTTGATAGTGGCGCCTTTCGGACCTACTACCAAGCCAACGACTCTGTAGGGTACTCGCACCTGAATAGTCACGTGGCCAGGAACAGACGCTGGTGGACCTGGTGGTGCTCCAAGCAGAGCGCCCAGAGAACTCTTCCGCGAGGCACGGATCTGGGAGAAGTGCTCTGCTGCTGAGAGGATCTCGCGTTTTGCCTTTGCCACGTCTTCCTTCCTTCCAGTCACCACGAACACTGGTTCCTCTCCGCGGACTGGTGTTTTGATGTAGGTGTTGGTTTTGGCACGAAGTGCTTTGATCTTGCAACCTGGAATCAGAAAAATAAATCAGTTAGAAACATAATTCTTTGAGGTGGTAAAGTTGAAGGGAGTAGACTCTAGAGACTCTTAGAGTCTAGACAGAGACTATTTCTAAAATTGTATTCAAGACTTAATTTGAGTTAACACTAAATCTGATTTGGTCGTTCAGTATTCAGACAAATCCTCACAGGCAAACCCACACATTCAGAGGAAATTACAGACCTCTTAAAGCAATGACAATTGCAGTCCTCGAAAGTAATCTATTCATTTTAACTATTGGATTGAACCAAGGCAAAGGAAGAATTGAGGACTAGAGGCATTCGATAGCGGAAATTCCAAGGAACTTGCATCGAACTCGCTAGTTTGCAACAGAGTCTTGCCGGAAAGTTGCGGAGAAGGAAGAACAAGAGAGGGACTACTCAAGAGAGAGAAAGAGAGCAGGGTGCAGGAAACTGGAAGGATGGATGTCCCGAGTCCCGATCCGGTCTGGTCCTCTCGTTCTCGCAGACTCTCTGGCCTTGAGTCCGCGCAATGCTAGCAATGCAGGTGAACCACTCCTCGCCCTCACTCTCTCACTCCTACTCGCCTCTCACTCTATCTCTGTTCCCACTATCCCTGCTCTATCTTCCTTGCATTCTGGCTTCCTTTCGTTTGGTTCACTCTCTCCGTCGCTCTTGTCGCGAGAGCAGAGAACTTGAAGATTCGCATACCAGCCCCCCTCTCACTCACTCCCAGGAACCGCCCTCACTACTTCTTTCTCTATCTCTTCTTTCGTCGCACAATCTCATTAGTACTTTCTTTGCTCTTATTTCTCGCGATCGTGACTTAACGATCCGCGATAGACGACCCTCGGGCGTTACATCGACGCCCGATATAATTATTTTAACAAAGCTATTTGTCGCGAGAGGCGAGCACTGACATGGTCTTAAAGATGATAATTTCTGTTGAATTTTCTTTCTAACTTTCACACTTTTTTCGATATTCAAGACAAATCTGAATACTAGGCCGAAAAGGATTTAAAACTAAACTGTGTCCTGTGACCTTGAATAGCCGACGTTTTCTAATCATTTTGCTATCTGATGAGCATAACCCACTGATTCTACATACAAATAAACATTCACTCTCTCTAATATATATATATATATATATATATATATATATAAATGTTTGACATCTTGGATTCACTTTTAATTTCCAGCAATTTTAACGCGGTGATTTCGAATCGACACGTTTGTCGCTGTTGCGTTTACGATCATTCGAGACGGAATCGCAAGAAGAGAAGTCAACCCGACTTTGCACAAAAACGATATTCATGGCGTAAGAGGAATCATTGCAGATACAAAGTTGCTAAAATCCCAGACAGAAAATGAAACTTTGGACTTTATCAAACCAATAAAAAAGAGGAAATCAGCAGAGAAAGGAATCCATTCGACGGAAAAAGCAGATATAAACGTAATCTTTGTACTGAATGCACTCCTTCATAGTCGCGGGCCTTGTATGAGGCGACAATGTCAGGGACGTTCGTATTCCTCCAGGGACAGTCGACGTCGTAATCTTGACATCGATACGGACTTAAAGAAGGCAGTTTGCAGACTGCCATTACGCCACCTACGAGAAAGTCGCCCATTGCTCCGTTTTTCCACAGTCGCCAGCCGTAGACAAGGTCGACTCCACTCCCTGTAATTTGCGCCAATATTAAAATTGGTTCTACCTTTGCTTTAATATCATACATCCCGTCCTGAACGACTTGTGAGTCCAAGAACAAAACGTCGGTCTGGTATTTTTCCAACGGACCTATTAGAAGAAATCTTTCTTTTAAAAATGTAAATTGAAATCTACTTCCATTGAAAAAGAACATAAACTTATTTAAATTTGACTATTAGAGAGCAAAAGAGTTTATATCTGTTTCAAGATTACAAAGTTGTGTCTTCGTCAATTTGTGTACATAATTATGACCCAGCCTCAAGTCGTTTGGTTTTCAGCAGGATATTCAAGGCATCAACGTGCAGACGTTACTCGACCGCAACTTAAGTACAAGACCATCGTAACGAGCGACCACCGCCTTTAAAACCACTTTAGCGTCATCTCCTAAGGTTAAAAATTCTCAACCAGTTCGAGTTTTTAAAGAAAGGGTTTACTGAAACAAGAACAGCGGTGGGTTAGTCAAAGTGGACAATGGCTTCCAAAAAACATTATGGTCAAGAACTTTAAGAACAAGGAGTGGATTTCTCTCTTATTTAGATCCAAAAAGATTCATCGAAGGCAAGAACAAGTAGTGACTAATGTAATCAAATTGTCTCGTCTACCTTTTACTATACCCATGCCATTCCTCTGGATATCATTCAAGTCGTCCAGGATACTTGCAATTTTTCTACAATTTTAAAATGTCAGCTAAAATTGAAGATGGGAACGGAAACTCTAATCAGATCACTCAACTTCTTGACTCTAGATTTCCAGCCTCATACAGTCTCTTTTGATCAACCCTCTTCCTGATCTAGTTAATTCTTTTTAGTTCTAAGAAATTCTGATAAACTTCTTTGATTCAAATTAACCTGTCATCCACTGGAATTACACACTGTTGTCCATCAGAACATGATGTTTCCGTACCATAATGTTGAGCGCAACCAAAGTGCACAGCAACCTGTATCTCGACCGCCCAACTCGAACGTTGGAACCAATCGCGGATCAATCGAAGCGTAGTCTAATCGGCTTTGATCGTCATGCGGGCGAATTCTATATCTGGTTTGTCGTCTACAGTTTCGCAGTGCGTAACAAAAGAAGACCCTGCTCTTTTTCGGTGCCACTTTCGTTTCTCGAGTCGGAGCTCCTGGTCGCGAGACAAAGGCAAAAGCGCTTCGCGTTCTCTAGAGGTCTTTCTCCTGCGCTTGATTCTCTTACTCTTTCTCTCTGTTTTCTTTCGTTGCTCCACGGTCTCACCTCACCTTGGCCGCGGCCCTTCAACTGTCTACGACCCACGCCCCCCCCCCCTGCCCCCTTCTTCGTTCCCCGACCTATACCTTCACCGCCACTGGTCACCCTCCCTCTCCTTATCAGCCGACCACGAGGCAACCTTCTCCATCTTTTTACCCCCCCCCCCCTCTCACACACACACATGTCCATACGTAAAAGTACGTGTGAGCCTCGTTCACCTGCCTACTATATACTTTCTGCCCACTGAACGACACTGACCGCGCCGGAGTCTCATTATTTTTATTGCAAAATTCCTTAGTCTCCCTACGGAAAAAAGTTTGATTAGGACAGGGCTCGGAACTGCTCAAGCTTCAAAAAATAGTAAAATAGTAACCATACTTCTTTCAAAAAAGTAACCGAAAAGTAACAATAATGTGGCGAAAAAATAACCAAAAAGTAAGATTTTTTACCAAAAAAGACAAAAAGACTAAGTTTCCACCAAAAATATGAATCTTCAAGAAAAAATGTATGTTTAAGAAAGTAGTTCAACTTTGAAGGCCATGTGACCGGATTCCTACCTTACCGGCAATTTTTTTATTTGTCAACTTATTTTCACACGAAGCGCCACATCGAGTTGAAAATTTGGGATACTAAATAAGAAGCACTAAGAAACGCGGCTCTGGTCCTAAATTTTTATAATTATGAAAAAAGCAAAAAAAAATGTTGTATACCTATAAACATTTAGGACCAGAGCCGCGTTTCTTAGTGCTTCTTATTTATTATCCCAAATTTTCAACTCGATGTGGCTATTCGTGTGAAAATAAGTTGAAAAATAAAAAAAGTGCCCGTAAGTTAGGAATCTGGTCACGTGACCCACTCATCACATGGCCTTAAAGAAATGGTTGAATTTTTCTGACTAAAAAAGATGAATTGTTAACGAAAAATGTAATAGTCGATATAATAACCAAAAAATATTTTAATTGAATATAAAAAAACAGTAGAATTCATCCAAAAAAGACGATTTTTCAACAAAATAGGTTATTTTTTAACCAAATTGTTGATTTTTTAAAACAAAAAGACTAATTTTTATAAAACAGTTAAATTTTTAATCAGTTAATATGGATTTTTGACAAAAAAGTTATATGTCAACCAAATAGTTAAATTTTCTACGAAAACAGGGGAATCTTCAACCGAAAAAGGCGAATTTTCAAATAAAATGATGTATTTTTAAACAAAAGGGTGATTTTCAATGAAGAAGATTATTTTTCGACCAAAAAAGACCGAATTTTGAACATAGTTTGATATTTCAACAAAAAAGATTTAAATGTTAAATTAAAAACTAGAAATTTTATCTAAATTGCAATATTTATGAGGATTCATAATAATTCAATTGATAGCCCTTTCTATACATTTTACATACGAACTAATTATTATTTTATTGTTATTCCCTAATTTTCCCAGCTCTAAAGTGCCAAATTTACGGAAAAAGTTTGAATTTTTACATTTTTCACAAGTTCTTGAATAATACGATTAATGAATTAATTCAATTCGTTATTTCGGGCAAAAAATGTAACCAAAAGTAACCTTTTCATAAAACAAATAACTTTTTAGTAACCGTGGATCAAAAAAGTAACTAAATTACTAAAAAGTAACCGTTCCGAGCCCTGTTAGGGTGGTATTAGCTTAAAGTTTAGTTGAAAAATCAGTATTCTGAATACAATTGAGACGAGAATGTTATGAGACATTCTCTATATAGTCTATATGTAAGTCTCCTCTGACCTTAGGATAATTTTATGATCATATTTCCCTTCACCTGAACTAGAATCACATAAATATTTGTTTGAAAAAACGCATACTATCCTGTTTTTTGACAGCTTGAAGATGCTGCAATTTACACATATTCAGCATTCGCGACTGAAAGACGTCAGCAGCCTCAACACGGGGCATAAAAGAAGAACCGGACACAAGACTTCCCACAGAAAGCTTTGCAACATTTTTACGTTATCGGAGCATGATCCTGTTTGCTTGTCAGCCTGCAGTGCTCGAAACGAAATAAAATTTCTGTCGTGTCTTTTTGGATTCAAGTTCCACTATCTTTTGCTGCTTTTTACCTGGAATATCCTAAAGCCAAAGAACCCAACCAGTTCATGCAGATATTCCAGTGCATCTAGGCAATTAAAATTTCAAAAACCACCATGTTGTATAGTCTCGTCCCAATTAAATTAACACGACTTCCAGAGAAACTGCAAAGTAGAAAACCGCTGGTTTTACGTGAAGCACTTATACGTTGAATCGTTTTCTTGAAACCATTATCAACACGTTCTTGCATTGTGCAGTGCGTTGTGCATTATACAGAAGCCCCGCAAAATTTGCACCATTCAGTCTACATTTTTAAAGAAGAGCTCTTAGTGCCGAGGGCTCCTAAAGATTTCACTCTCTACTCTCAGCTTTTGTTTCTCTTTCTGCATCCACAAATTAGCAAGGACAAAGGCAAAAGAAAGTCAGAGCCGATCAGCCTGAGGCGGTGATGTTTCGTGGTCAAAAGCAAGTGGGCGTTGTTGCTCTTTCCAAGGTTGGTAATTACCTCGAACCGATGTTTCGGCTCCTTTTCTTGAAGAGATTTTCCCCGAAACGTAGAGTGATTTACATTTCGCTTCTAGTTATAAGTTGTAACTTGATCTCTCGAATCGATCGGTTCCTAGAGGGGTCGTTGAAGCCACATGTGCTCGCACTTGTAGTGTCTACGAACCTATTTATCTATTCTCGACATACACCACCAAGTGTAGTGGCATGGTAGAACAAGCCCACATAGGTAACTGCATGCTAGTTTCGAATCGATCCAGCTAGCTCTAGTCACTCTAGTGCCTCCTGCGGATTTTAGCAACGTCACTCGTAGGTGTGACGTACCGTGGGAATAGCGTCGAGCCTTTCTGTTAGGAGACGTGTGCCAGTATTGTGTGACTGAACAACGGATCACGTAAGAAGAACGATCAAGGTTAATCAATAAAGAAGACATGGGTCTTATTTTCAATTTCGTTCACACCTGAACTTGAAGAATCAGAGAATTCTGTTACTGACTATTAGCTGTGGAGCACTAGAATTAATCAGCAATAATTTTCTCACTCTTCTAGAATAGGATTTTTCGCCCGGGCCCATAATTTGTTGACAAGCAAGTACCTTCCTTTAATTTCTTTCGTAATAGATGTTTCCCAAAACGGAAAAGAAGAACTATCTAGAGATTCTAGACCTAGAGCAAACTGACTGAAGCAAAGGAAATGTGTTTGCGTTACATTACCTTTTTCTTCTAAGTCCAAGGAATGTAATGCACCTGGAGATAGAAACATAATTCCGGAACCTGAGCTAACATTGTAGTCAACATTTCCTGGGTTTGTCCCTTGCGCTCAAAACTAAGCCCGGGAGAGAGAAGGGATGTTTAAAAATTTGTTTAGGCCTGCTCCCTAAACAGCGGGACCTTTGCATCCCCTCTAGGTCCTCTAGCTAGAGAGTCTAGGTAGGACTATGTGGTCGGGGTCGCTCGACTGTGTCCGTCTGTCCGTCGGCATGTCCGTGCGCACGAGTCGCGTGTGTATACGAGTTTCTCAGGCAGGTCAGTGAAACTGCGCCGTCAAGTTGAAGGCCAACACCCCCACAATGCATCGGCCAGGCACCGATTCCCCCACTACGTACGTTATACGGGAACCCTTCCCCGGCCGGTTGACTTCCTCTCACCCCACCCGCCGCTCGTGAACATCCGAGGAAACTCCAATAAGGCCGATAACGTTTGTGCCTTCGAGTGTAGAGACACAGTGCTTTATGGCTATGTACTCTCCCTTTCTCTCTCCTCACTCTTTCTCTCTCTTTCGCGAACTCGCCCGGATCATTGCTCTCGAGGTCGAAGTCGGGGGTGAAAAAAATCCTTTCCCGATACCTTCAACCCACGTGTGACACTCCTTTTTTCGAGTACTGTCATTTTCGGTTCGTTGACACGTTATGACTTTACTTCCCAGTGGGGTTCATTGATACATTTAGTTTCAAACTTCACCCTTGGGTCATACATTCTTTTTTTCGATGTGACGTGTAAATTGAACCTTGTTCTGATTATGGTAATGTACAATGATAATAAACTGAATGTAATAAAAATTGGAGGATAAGGCCACACTGAAAATCTTCATCGTAAACTGCTAAAATAATATGTAGTGGACTGAACGTTATCTAGCTGGCTTAACCATAGAATGGCTGCTATTAATAACATTACTGGTTTAACGACGATGTAAATTTATCTTTAGATCGAATCTTCCAATGAAGAAACTACCTCTATTTTCTTCTACGTCTACAATCTACCACTCTACACTACAACAATTGGAATTTCGTAACCTGAGAGATTTTCCGATTTTTTGTAGAACTGGCAACAAGATCGTATTCTAAAATACAATGTATCAGGTTCAATTGGATATGATGAAAATTTAATTTAGTTCAAAACAGACAAGAGAAAGGGACAATTGAAGTTTCAAAGTTTATACTCGCCTCTAATTGAAGAATATTATTCTCTCAAGTTATGTAAATTTACAATTGCAAATGGACATACGTGATCTCTCTAAGTAGTCTAAGTGGAAGCGTCGAGTTTGTCTACTGATTCTACGAAAAACATACTGAGATTGGCTACACGCCCAGAGAATCAGGAGATAGGAATTGCTCGACATTAAATTAAATTACGCTAAAGACACCTTTATCACTCGGAAAAATTCTAGATTTATTTAAATTAAGCTAATTTTGCTTAAATAAGGGAATTTTTCTTCTTAACTCTATTCCAAACACGACTTCAATCAAGTTTGAGCTTTTACTGAAAGTCATAACTGGCTGATTTAAGTCCCAGATGATTGTCAGTCGAAAATAATCAGATTTTCTGTCTCTAGTGAAACATGCCCAAGTCATCTATCTCAGACGAGTGACTTCAAGCGAAATTAACTAAATTAAGGAAGACAGTGCTAGTAAATTCAAATAAATTCTACTTGTTTATAAAGAAGTCGTTAGCCCCTCTGGGTAAGATAATATGTCAGTATTTCTTCCTCGATAGAGCTAGAGCCCTAGAGGGGCTCGATCTCTGTGGGCCACGGAGAAGAGCTTCGAAGGCCAGAAATTCCGACTCTCTCGAAATAGATCGATGACACTCGCCCAAGCAATCTCGACTTGCTTGCGTGCGCTCACGCGAGTGAGTGCCTCTGAAATAAACTGCGCGCGGGATAAGGTGCAATGCACGCACGTTGCTTGCTGCATCGCAACGTGAGTCGCCGACACTGTCGCGAATGGCAGTGGGGGTCACACTATATTAAGATTGAACTCCACTGACACCGCACCGTGTACCTACTACTAGCCTTCCCATTTCCTCCTAGCGGTGGTCGACCACTTCGACGATATACCAACTCGATTTTTTCAGTCAAAAATATCAAAATTCAATTATTTTACCATTTTTTATTTGATATACAGATTGCTGAATCCTTTCTTCGAATTAGATGAGAGAAACTAAACCCACTGTTGATGACATTAATTGTGTCTGCGCGATTATATTTTTCATTCTCGGGATGTAAAAGAAACGATAAGCTTCGTCAGAAATGAGATTGCTTTTAACTAATTACGAACAGCATGAGCATGACTGTCGTGAGACCTTCGATAAAACAGAATAATAGTGACAGTATTTCCATTCGGATTGACGTTACGTTCTGAAATAGACGTTCCGTTATGGATCCATTAGAGTTTAGAGTGTTTAGACAGCATCATCAATGCAGGCCGAGTATAATTGTTTCAGATTTATAAATGGAAGCAAGAACAAAAGCTTCAATCAAGTTACTTTACAACTATCCAATGCTAATAAATATATAAATATTACATTAATAAAGAATGCATTTACACTTTACAGCAATCTTAACCCGAAAAGGCAAGAAAGAGTACTAGTCCAGTCATCTGGTCGGAAAAATGGTGCAAATCCGGTAATTTTTGGAGGAGTCATTTTTTTTCTCTTAACCTTTGTTGTGCACACCTCTTTGAAATTACGTATTATGCACAGGGGGTATGTCATACCCCAGTTACTTCAAACGTTTATTACAGACGTAAAATTCGTTATTTTGACTCAAACAAAATTGCTGGCTATTTTTCAAAGCTTCCAAGATAAGGTCTAATAGATGTCATTATTATTTTGTAACATAAAAAAAAATGATAAATGATGTTAACGAAAAAAAAAACGAAAAATGGACTTTTTTACTAAAAAATGCATAAAAAATTCAATTTTTAATATTTTTGAATAAATTTTGCGGGATTATTATCTTGAAGTACCACACTTTCAAGGAAAAATATTAGTTTACAGCGGAGGTGAAAAAAGTATATTTATTTTTCTATATGAATTCCCGCGATTTTGAAAAAAATGAAAGTATTGATTATTATAAGAAATATGGGTCTATTTTCAAAATAATCGTTTAATTGGCAGCTTTTTGAGTTATTATCACACAAAATGATGTAAAATTATTATACAAATATAAAAGAAATTACAAGATTTTAGGAACAAATATCAATCTACATAGGCACAGGCAACGCACATAGGCGATCGATGCGTGTTACACACAGGGCGTTCGCACGAAGCGCACCCATACTTCGTTTTCGTATCTTCTTTTCTCGTGCAAAGTGAGCATCGACAATATTTATCATAATTTTTTATCTCAAGCGTCTCCGGTTTGTCCTTAGCAATGCCCAGTATTCCTGCGATCCCCAATTTTAACTCTGGGCGTAGAGAAAATATCGTGTACGTACTGTGCACATGGGGTATTTCACACCCCAGAATTTCCGAACGTCAACTTCTCACCACTGCCCAGAGCAGACTAAAGCCGGGCGGGCAAAACTATGTATGGGATCTTGAAATGTTATTCCTAGGCTACATGTAAATGGGAGCACAGGTCCCGATTCGCATTGTACGTATTAGAAAAACGCGTTTGAAAATACGTTGGGGTATCTCCTACCCCCGGTGCACAACAAAGGTTAAATGCTTCATTTGGGGGTGCATAATAAGGGTTAGGTTTTGCGAACAGAATTTTGTCCCGGAACACGGAAATTTTTTTGGTAAAAGGTGCAAAATATCACATGGCAGTGGATTGGTGCTTTCCTGTGCATTTTAGGGATAAAAGTGTTCTTAACAAAATTAAAGTAGGTAAAATTCTGCGTTAAACTCAAAAAAAAAGTTGTTCTACCACCAATAGTCTAGGAGTTTCGGCCTTTCAAAGAACCCCGATTTTTTTCAATTTTTTGCCAAAAATCACATGTTTTTTTTTGTTTCTCTGTAGCTCGGATCCTGATCGCCGGATCCAAAAATGGCCAACAGATGAATCAAAGTAGACGTAAATGCCTGTAATTTCAAAAAAAAAAAACATTGTCCTAACTACAATAGATCGCGAGTTAGCACCTGCCAAAGGTGACCCATTTCGACCTGAATTTACAGGTAAATGCCCAGAGTTCAGTTTTTTGTAAATAGCTCGTTTCGGGGTTGTCACAGAAGAAAGTTCGTAGAGAATGAATGAAAGAGGACTAAATTCTGCGTAAGCTAAAAAACAAAGATGTTCGTACCCCCAATAGGTCACAAGTAATGACCTTCTCAAATATACCTGTTTTTTGTGCTTTTTTAACCGAAAACCCGAAAGTCGTGTTTTTTGGAAATCACTCGTTTCATGGATGTCACACGAGAAAGTTGTAAGGAGATAAATGAAAGAGGACTTAATTCTGCGTAAGTCAAAACAAAAAAACTTTTCCTACCCCTAATAGGTCACGAATAATGACCTTGCAAAGTGTACCCTTAATCAGTTCGGTGACTAAATCGCACCGCGGAACAAACTACGTTCATTTTCTTTGCATATAAGTTTTTAAGTCAAGCAATAGTGATCAAATGATTATTTAATTACCAAATTAATAATAATTAACCACTTTTAATTATTAAATGAATCATTATTTAAATAAATAAATTTCCATCACCCATCAAATGTGCATTTGTTCGGCATTTTTCACTCAAATTTCTATTAGGGAGGCTTATTATAGATCAAGAATAAATATTTAATCATTTTCAATCAATAAATAAATAATTGTTTGAATAAATAAATTTTCATCATCCATGAAGTGTTCATTTTTTGGCATTTTTCACTCAAATTTCTATTAGGGACGCTTATTATAGATCAAAAATGAATATTTAATCATTTTTATTGCTTATAATATTGCTTGACTTAAAAACTTATATGCAAAGAAAATGAACGTAGTTTGTTCCGCGGGGCGATTTAGTCACCGAACTGATTAAGGGTACACTTTGCAAGGTCATTATTCGTGACCTATTAGGGGTAGGAAAAGTTTTTTTGTTTTGACTTACGCAGAATTAAGTCCTCTTTCATTTATCTCCTTACAACTTTCTCGTGTGACATCCATGAAACGAGTGATTTCCAAAAAACACGACTTTCGGGTTTTCGGTTAAAAAAGCACAAAAAACAGGTATATTTGAGAAGGTCATTACTTGTGACCTATTGGGGGTACGAACATCTTTGTTTTTTAGCTTACGCAGAATTTAGTCCTCTTTCATTCATTCTCTACGAACTTTCTTCTGTGACAACCCCGAAACGAGCTATTTACAAAAAACTGAACTCTGGGCATTTACCTGTAAATTCAGGTCGAAATGGGTCACCTTCGGCAGGTGCTAACTCGCGATCTATTGTAGTTAGGACAATGTTTTTTTTTTTTGAAATTACAGGCATTTACGTCTACTTTGATTCATCTGTTGGCCATTTTTGGATCCGGCGATCAGGATCCGAGCTACAGAGAAACAAAAAAAAACATGTGATTTTTGGCAAAAAATTGAAAAAAATCGGGGTTCTTTGAAAGGCCGAAACTCCTAGACTATTGGTGGTAGAACAACTTTTTTTTTGAGTTTAACGCAGAATTTTACCTACTTTAATTTTGGTAAGAACACTTTTATCCCTAAAATGCACAGGAAAGCACCAATCCACTGCCATGTGATATTCTGCACCTTTTACCAAAAAAATTTCCGTGTTCCGGGACAAAATTCTGTTCGCAAAACCTAACCCTTATTATGCACCCCCAAATGAAGCATTTAAGAGAAAAAAAATGACTCCTCCAAAAATTACCGGATAAAAGTACCAGATGACTGGACTATACTTGCACTGGATTTTTATGGCCACTTTGGCTCTTGGCCAAAGCGCAGTTTACAATAAAGGTAGTTAATCGACACCTGAAAAGAAACACATTGCATCAACGCGATTAATCGTCCATATTTAAGATTGAGTAAAATTATCAATTCTGGAAGTAAAAATCGATGATAATACTTTATCTAAGACAAAAAGTTTCTTCCCTGGAAGATTATAGTACACGCAAAAAGGACTAATCTAACTAACCTACCCCACTTCAACATATGAACTGCGTGATAAACAGAGTTAGACTCTTCTTTAGAACCTTAATTGATGCATCACTTAATTAAAATCGTACAAATACTTATCATATACCGTTTATGGTCTTGGAATCTTAAATTTTGGGACAGCAATCTATAGATTTGTGGTTGATTCTGAACCAATCTATTCAGATTATTACATTTTCTAAATAGTTCTTCTAGTTTCTAGTAGTATTAAAAAGACGAAGAAAGAATGAGGAAAGAGTGAGAGGTTGATTTTGTTTGATTCTTTCCTTTTTCTCCCTTTTTTGCTTGTGTTGTATATTTGTCTCTAATGAGCCGAAAAGGAAGGAAGTATGTAGATGAAAATCTATTTTTAATTTGTGAGTTTTGTTGTGTTCTGATTTTGTTGCATAAATTGGTTCATAAGAAAGTAGATTTCATTTCGATCTTAAAAGAATCTATAGATATTAGCCCGCATAAAATGGATATTAATTTTATAAATTCTGGATTATAACACTTAAGATGTAGATTTTACGGCTTAATGCCTATAGATTGTTGTACTAATCCCAAATTCTAAATCCAAGTTCACAAACGGTATAATTCATTTTTCTCAGTTATTAAAATGAAAATATCAGAACTTTCTGAAAGAACACCTGAACCAAGTAAACCTTAATGAACTGTCCAGGAAAAAGTCAGGAAATGTCTTTTTGTCTAATACGGAGTTTCTCTACTGACGTCTCATCAATTTAAGGTTCAATATTTAAAGGATTTTTCTAGTATCTGATACTTCGGAACAGTGTAGGAGTTTTTAACAAACAAAAAAAAACAGTGTGTGGCAGTGGGGCCACACGGCAGAAGTGAAGCTTTGATGGATTAACTTTGAAATTTTTCGTGAGGAATCATCATGAGTTTTGACGTGATCGCACGGTAAGAGACTACAGAGAGAGAGAGAGAGAGAGAGAGAGACCATATACATGGTTTTTTTAGCCTTCAGTGGTGGGGATATCAAGGAGTCTTTAGAGTTTAGAGCAATTGCGAATCGCTGCACAAAAAGGAGACGCGAATCGAGAGAGAAAGTATAGACTGCAGAAAGTATACTTGCAAGAGAGAGAGAAAGAGAGATATCCGTGCGGTCGGACGGTCGATCGTTTTTTTTTCAATTCACTCCCGTCCCAAAAGAAGTTTCACTTCAAAAAATTGTTCTGTGTAGGATTCTAAATAAACTTGATTCACTTTATCAGATTGTCTTAGATTCAAAGTAGGGGGGTTTTTCTATGGGATTAATTTAGACATAAAAGTATTGCGTTTATATCGATTTCAGCCTGTCTGGCGATTTTCCCCCATGCGAGAACAACCACGTTCCCGAGAGAATAAATGAAATGGCGCATACCTACGAGCAACCGGCCACCCTTTGGGTTTGAGCCTGATCGTTCCTTCTCGATCTCGCGTTCTATCGTTTTTTCTCTTTTTCACTCTCTCCTCTCTCTCCGGGACCCGCATCACAATGCTCCCCTATTTCGCCATGGTCGATGTGTATGGATTCTCTTTCTCTCTCACTCGCTTTGAAAATCGAGAAGCGGCCCTGGATGAAATTCGAGGTCGTATGGAGTACCCGGAGGCCCCGCGGATCATTCGCCTCCAGACGCCTCTTTGTTAAAAGGCCTCATGTGCCACTGCATTTTACTCG
Organism: Andricus curvator; assembly: GCA_932195095.1. Lineage (NCBI taxonomy): Eukaryota > Metazoa > Arthropoda > Insecta > Hymenoptera > Cynipidae > Andricus > Andricus curvator. The sequence continues at coordinate 12,336 of CAKNYM010048401.1, read as the reverse complement.
CGCTTCTTTCATTTAAACTCTGTATGTACCGCGATCGTTCCCAGGCCTTCTGGATATCATTCTGTTTCATTTATGGCCATGTAATACTTACCCGATTTCTATCTTACCAACATTTTTTTATCAATAATACTTGAGAAAAACAGAGTCAGTCAAACAATTTTTCGCTTGTGTACTTACAATCTGACAGCCTTACCAACTTTGTGATAAAATATTGCCTAAAACGAGAGAGAATCCACGCCAAGTTGAGGGCGCGTAGCGTTCGTCGCGTTTGGTAGAGCAGTTTGTCCAACACATTTTCAATGTACTTATCAAATTTGTGGAAAACGGATTCTTATTACTGAATTGAGAATGATATGCAAGGCGTGACTATATTCATACCTTCAAGGTACACAGGAACAAAAATCTTACTGCTCTTAACTGCTTATTTGAAAATATTTCTTCGCTTCAGTCTATCCTACTACTATCTGCTTTATAATACATACTACCATCTTACAAATTTACGGACATTTTGCTAAATTAGAAGATTTTTTTTCTCCGTGATTATTGTATGCAGTTATGCACTCGTTTTGTAATGACACACGTTTCTATTTATGATAACACTTGAAAAATTAATCGGAACTTCGAAAAAAAGCGTACAACAGAGATCAAAGTCTAAAAAAAAAGGGATTTAGACGATTCGAGAATAATGAGGGGGGAAAGGTGTAAAAGTAGGGGAAAAGAAAAACAAGGAAGTGACTTATCCCTGAAATCTAAAAGATGTAATAACTGTAATGTACATACTTCACTTTAAAAAATCAACAGGTTTGGTATTATTAATTTCTCGTCTCGAATTTAATATTTTTTAGGCTTAAAGTAGTGCTAGTTGTAAAATGTAAGTTAAGCACGAAGCTCGGCACGAAGACAAACCATACAAGTCGTTAAAAGTCGGTAAGAGGAATTATGAATTTGTCATATCGACAGTTGACGGTTCAAGATTAATATTTTCATAATTGCTTTTTTATCATAGTTTGGCATAGATGCAGTTTCTATAAAAAAGGATTGACGGAAATCAATTTAAATTTTAAGATTCAAGCCCCTAAAAACGAATCGATCTGCTTAAATTATGAATCATATTTTTTGTGCGACACTTCGCTGTAACTATAATCGGCATTTTGCAGTTGCAGCTGCGTCATGGATTCTGTCTGTGTAAGAATGGAGTACACGTGTGAACGAACTGGCTAGACTCTCCGACGTTGACTCACGAGAGGCTAGTGCATATTAATCGTGTGAAAATCGCGGACGCACTATCGTGGAATTCAAAGTGGCTTAGCAATTATTGTAACTTTAGTCGAATTCAAAAAGAACTTTTGCTTTCAAAATGAGACACGTTCAGGGACATTCACTTCACTGGAACTTTCTAAATTTGAAGGCCCTTAAATTTAAGTTCATAAAATTTTGAGACATTCCAAATATCCATTCCCTTCTGAAAATGTTGAGAGATGTCAGGAAATAAAACACCAGTGCCCACCCTCCGAAAATGTGTGGAACACATTGTCGAATTTCACTTGGGTCGCTACTTCAGAACTCTCCACTACTTTCAAGAGACATTCAGAGTCTGATAATGTCTTTCGACGCTCACCAGGCGAGTTCCACACCTCGCTCCACACTCATTAGAATTGAATTAGAAAATTTCATTTTATGCAACGAAAAAAAAATGCTGTGAATGGACAACTAATTAAAAAATTGTCTATGCTGTTATATTATAATTTTCTCCTATTTGCAGAAATATATTCGTTGAAACGTGAAAATGACGGGAAAGCTAAACATTTCCGTTGAACAATTTCAAATGAATAATTAATAATGAATCCCAAAATGTTTCCAGATATTAGGATCGTAATGAATTATCCCAGTAAATCTCAATCAACTTTGAAATATTAATGAAATCTAATCCGAGTTTTTTTCCTCCGAATTCTTCCTTTTTCAAAATGACCTACATCGCGCAGAATAAATTAAGACAAAAGGCCAAGCAAACTTCTGTCTGGAGGAAATATGCCGATCTCTTTGTCGATCGGACCCAGATTCCGCGAAATTCGCGGTGGTCGGACCTAGACAGTGAATTCGAAGAGAGACGGAGATATTCCTACAAGGTTGGTCTCGTGGTCCGAATTCATGAACAGCATTTATTTAAATGAACGTCCAGCTTACGTGTGTATGGTGTATAAGTGTAGCAAAGGCGTCGTACGAAACGAGACGATAATAATTATCACTATTATCACATTGCACGAAAGGGGAGCCTTGGACAAATACAATCTACTATAAAGCACGCCAGTTCGCGGCTCACTGGTATCTATTTCCTCTTATTCATTCATTTCTTTTGCTTTCTTTCGTGAGTATAAGTTCTTATTAGATCCAAGGTCACGCAATGATACGTAACTTTCGATTATATCGCAATCACATTTTTCTGATCCCCATCGACTCTTACACGCCAAAATGAATTCGTTAATAATACACGTGTCTTTTTTCGGCGGTAGAAAATCGGACCTACCAACGCCCATATTACGCAAATCAAGTGGGCGGTCTGTTCTCGAAAATTACTTCAAATTGAATCTGTAGAAAAAAATATCTTATCTAGTTCACATCTGCGAGTGAACTCGTATTATATATTTTTTAATGCTTTTCTAGTAAATTTAAGTTGTATTACTCGGGATTATATTTCAAAATTCTAACCATTTTTTCCAAATTTTCTAGGTCTATACTTTTGAACAAATTCTAGTCCAACGATAAAAATTAAATTTATATTAATTATGAATTGCATAGAATTATTGTACAATAACCAAAAAGCCTTTATTATTATGAAATTTAAGATTCTGAGCTTTCGAAACCTTAAAGTACAGATTTTCGATGCAATTTTAAAATCTGTTCTTAAGTACTAAAAATATCATAAAAACTTTGAAAGACGTAAAATTCCAGTCATTTTCTAAAAATTCCATGATTTTTCCAGGTTTTCCAAGTACTGAAGCAACCCTGTTAGTGGTCAAATCCTCGCCGTGATTGCACATTATTACAGAATAATATGGAACTGATGAAACTGCGTGTAAGATCATGTAAGATGGAAACCGAAACTAAAATAGATATGGCAAAATGAGGGAAGGGTGAATTATAATAGCTAGGTCTCGTCGCTGCGCACAATCTACGCACGCTACGCATGAAGAGCAACATCAGATGTTCATTCATTGAGCAGTGAACCAAAGACGAAAGAAAAGGACTCCCAAAAAAGTCCAGGACCTTTATTACAGTCCTGATTTCAATCGATAAAACATTTGTTACGCCTATTCAAACGAGCTTGTGCTGAAAGCACAAGGACTGAAAGTCCTTTGCGTCCATAAAGGGATAAATTTACTGCTCGACTTACTGTGGAGGCTGCAATCTACAAATTACTACGTCAAAAATTCTCGTCGATTCAACGTTACACCACAAAAGAAATAATAGCACAACTTCGACAACCACGCCGCATCCATTCAGTTTCACAGAACAGTGACGCAAAATCGCCGCAACAAATATAAACCGGATCGATTCGCCGTGAATTGTTAACGAAAGAGCACAAATAGAAACGCCCAGTTCTTTCCTGTTTGAGATTTATCAATCTTTTGTTTCAAGAATTATGTACATAAAAAATTTTCAAAATTGGGAATAACGGAAGCATGCATCTAATTATTCAGTTCTATTATTGTGTGCAGAATGCAGAGTTTAAAATTATAGTATTGTATAAGAATTGAATAACTTTTAGACTGAAAATTCAAAATTATTTGGTTTCGAACCTCAAATTGTTGAAAATGGTAAAATTAAAAAATTAAAGCCCGAATATAACTGGAAGATTTTCAATTAGAAACATTTAAAATTTAATAATTTTATGTGCAAACTTTGAAACTTGGAAAGTTTTAAGATTCAATTGAAAGTCTTGATAGTTCAAGAACATTAATTCAAAACGTTGGTTTAAAACTGAATAATATCGGATTGAATATTAAAATTTGAATTGATTTCCCTCAGTATTTAAAAAAAACTGCATGGAAGTTTTTCTTGAATGTCAACAGGAAGGGAAGTGTTTCCTAAAGTCGGCGCTTTGACGTAATTTTTATATTTTGATAACGAGGTGGTTTACGACCTCGTGTAGTGCGTCGAGAAAGTTCAACGGCAATATTCACCCGGCCACCTCCGACTCCTCCTTTTTCAGCATTCTCATCGTGACTCATCCTGAAGGCTTATGAGAGAAACAAGGAGGGTGGGGATCCGATGGCGACGAAGCGTTCCGAACTCGTTTTTCCGTTCAATACACCTCGAACACGATGCAAAGATGACGTATATAATGCATATTACAAGAGAACAAATACTCTCTTTCGATAAATGTGTCATGTCACATGAAGCTCATCACGTGCCACAATTTCAATTTTTATTTTATCTACTTGAGGTGCAGCATTCCAATCAGATCAAATGAAATTCTGAAGTACCAGGAACACTTTCCCGTTCCCTTTTATTTGAGTTTATCATGTCATTGAAGCTTCTGCTAAACATCACGCAACGGATTTGGAAGTACCATTAATTATCCGTGAAGGGAGGAAAGCGTAATCCTACACTCCGCCCCTGCCATACACCCTGGGATCTGAAATCAAAATGATCTCTGCAACGACAGACGCACGCACAATTGACAAGGGGAGTTATCGATCACATTTTAGAAAAGAGCCCTCATATGTTCTCCATGAAATTATTGACCTAACAGTGAATCATCCAGATCTAGGAGTTTCTGCCTCGGTTTCTAAGCACCTGGTTATAACAGTATGCTTGCGATTATCGTTAATTACAACCTGACAATTAATCTGCCTTCTTCGTCTCTTCCGTCGATTAATTACGAATGTTCCACCCTGTTACAATCTTCTCGAGTTCGATTTGTGCGAATTATACGGGTGCTCTATCTCCAGAGAGTCCAGAGTGCGAGGAATCATAATAATAACTCTAGATCTGGTCTTTCGTGACGAACCAAAGCCAAAAAACCCTCCGGCGCGAAGGCTTTCTTCTTTTATGACAGACTTTTTTTTTAATATTCTGGGTTAGCTTCGTGGAAACGCGGCGCGCCGATTCGTCGCGAACACTGAAGAAAGAATGACGAGAAGGCCATAGAGAGAAAGCATGCCAAACTGAGGTTTTTATCTTTGAGGTTCGAGAATTTGTACAACTGAAGATGTAATTCCAAAAAAAGAGGAATACAAAACTTGTTCATAAAATACAAAAGAGAAATAAAGCCATAATAATCACATTTATAAAACCCCTTTTTAAGGGATAACAAGTCGCACAGAATGGGATTTAATTTTCCGTACAAACATCGTCGACGAAACAGCTGACTACCAAGGCACCCTCGCATTAAAACTTACGTGGCGCTTGAATCGAACGCCGATGAAACATGCTTTTTTATATCAAAATCCGAGTGGGACTACCCTCGAACTTTCACAAAATCGATATTCCTAGAAGGGGGAAAAGGGAGGCGAAAAGATTATCTGAGCGCGCCAATGGTTTCCATGGGAACTCCTGCGAAGACTGAATCATGTGATGAAAGCGAAGGACTAAGACACTAAGGAATGAAGAACGCCACTGACCAATCAAGAAAACCCTGGTCACAGAGGATCAAATAGAAAAACAGATCCATCTGTCCAAACTGGAACCGAATGAAAAGATTCGTCAGCAAGCTTTGACCTAATTCAATACTCTCCTTTATCACAGTGATTTATACCATTTTCACCAAAAGGAAACTCGAAATATGAAATAAAACACAGAAAAAGTTAGCCTTATTTTGAGTCGAATATTCGGCTTTTTTGAGACGCAATAAAATGTAGCCAAATTAAATGAAGCCTTTACAAGCAAGTTTCAAATTAGTTCCATGATTCTCCTAAATTAAGACTGATTCGAGGACTGATTCGAGGACTGATTCTTGTCTTGATTTGAGATCTGCATCAACAGAATAAGACAAACTGTCAATTAAAGTTGTGAGCTAATGTCATAATATAAAGTTTTATGCATCTTTATCTGAAGACAAACCTTGAAAAGTAAAATCATATCACCTGCAAGTGAGAACTCAAATTTATTTCTTCCAAATTTCAAGTTTGTTTACTTGTTTAGGGTATTATGCGTTGAAAACTTAATGATTTTAAATTTGAAAATGTTAATAAATTTCACGGTCCTTTCCCGGTCTCAAAAAACTCCCAGTCATGTACCGGTTTCCCAGTCCAGTGCAGTGTGAAGAATATAAAGTATAAATTTATGATAGAATAGAAGAAGTCACTTGAATGAAGATTTCAGAATTTTTTACGCTATCCAGGTGAACAATTGAATACAGACCTAAAGAAAAAGGTCCAGTGGTAATAAAATGCGTGATATTTTCACAATGTTGAACCAGAGAGAGTTTGTCGAAGCGAATAAGGATTCACTCGCGATGTTAGAGTCTCGTTCTGACTATAAAGGTAAAGCTCTAGTTGTATGAAAGAAGCTGAATACCTGAAAGAGACCTCGGATCCTCTACAGAGAATCCAGTCGACCGATTCACTTCTTCACAATTGAATTTCTTTTACCTGGCTTCCAATGAGGTCTGAATGAGAGCACGTTATAAGCCCCTACGCTCAACTAGTCTCGAAAAAGATACGACAAGCTTAAGAAAAAATAGAATATCTACTTCTCCTTCATTCAGACATATTTAATTAGTCTCCTTTTTGCGATCCAGATTTTATAAAATATCTCTGTTGAAAATTTAATGAAGTCGCGAGGAAGGAGAGTGGAGAAGAAATAAATTTACGACATGTTTGAGGTAAATAAGTGGCCCGCTAGCTCTTAACGACAACGGATAATAAATAATCAAAGCGAGGAGGTGCGGTCATCGAATGATTATGGCCAAAGAACCTCGCGGTCAAACCTTGATAATCGCCGGATTCACCTTGAATAACTTGCGAAATACCCGGCGGACCTCGACAGACTCGCAAACGTGCGAGTGGTCATGATACCTACACACGTCTCACTTGTGAAATCTGGCCGAACAATTTGCGAACGAAATGAGATTTTCAGATGAGAATAAAGGACTACTTCGAGGAGGACGCAGGAGCAACGGCTCTTCATGAAGAAAGAACTCTGCCGCAAACAAATTTAAACGCAATAAAAATAATTGAAAAATAACCACCTTGCTGGATATGATTTGAAAAAAGCTGGCAATTGGAGAAATGATCTGTGATTATCGATCGTTATTCATTTATACATTGGACCGCGATTTCCAGGATCAAGGAAGATTGGTCAATGAATATAGTTTCAAATATACCAAAAAAGAAAGATTTAAACTTTAAAGTAAAACGAGATATTTTCGTCATGGGAAACTTTTCGGCTACAAGTGGCAACAGCTGCGTCAAGTTTCACATGTTTCCTTAACGTTTCTTCCTACAACCCTGAGAAAATAGATTCAGCTTCTTATAACGAAACTACAAAATTTACATTTTAAACGGCATACGCGATCATAACAAAAAAAAATAGTTTGTCAGCTGTAAATTCCATGAATAGTTTTTTTAAATTTTGATTTTATGAATATCATTTCAGAAGATTCTTAATCCTCACCTTGTAGTATTTTTCAAAAGTATATCGAAGCAATTTAAACCGTCAGTGTAATTTTTCGGGTTTTTTTAGTCGCGATCTTTATTTCGAGGACTTTATAAAAAGATACGACCTCCTGAAAAATGCGTCCCGCGAAACTCGAATTCCAGCGTAAATCGCAGGTGTGTTATGTAGCTACACGTGTAGCAACGTAGCATATGCACTTGCTGCACGCGTGAGCACTGCGGGGGGAGAATAATCTGTTGCAGGCGTAGCATTATCTCGCAAATTTCATTCCTAAAATGGCAGCTAAGCGAAGATGCGAGATGCGAGTGGAACAAGAACGAACTGGAATTCACCGTCGGCCAATAAGCAAGACACGGGGGAAAACGAGATCGAACACTGTACAATCCGCGTAAAATATACCTGCGCTTCTCTAGACCCATTGGCGTAGTCCCGTTTTTTCTCCAGCAATAGAAAACTTTTTACAGTATTATGAGGACGAAATTATTTTCAGGAACCTTTTTTAATTTTTGACTACAGATTCATTAAGGTATTATCTACGCGCTTGTGCAATTAGAAAAAAGCGTGATCATCCTGAAGCTGCACTGTTAAAAAATTTGTTTTTCACCACACTTTTAATATACAAAAGTACAGTAAATTTACAGTACTAGCCTATTTACAAGTTTCACAATATTGTCTTCTTATAGTTTCAATATAGTTTAAAAATGTTACACAATCGCGTTCTTTTATTGAACTTCCTTTAATTAATGCATAATTGCCTACAGTCCTAAATGAATTTATATATTTTTATAAAGCAATTATTAGTTTTCCACTAACGAATTAGTAATTTGCAGTAGGAAAAGCATTCAAAACCTGCACAATGAACTGCACAACTACATTCACATCTTCCTACGTATACTGCCGTCCTGATGAAGAAACTATACAACTGCATTTGAGAACAACCGATATATTCAATAAAACGCGTTTGCATCTGTACCTTTTAACGTATGAGACTTTTTGAAAAAAATTACTGTTCTTGGGTAAATTGGGCATGCTCTATTAATTAAAACAAAAAAAATGGCAAATTCCAATTATTTATATGCAAAACTGTAGATATGCTAGATATTAATGCACAAAGTCGCCGAGAATCCTTACTAATAAACACATCTGCGCAGTTGTGCTGCCGAATACAGGAAACTAATGACTAATGCCTTGAAGAACCCCCGAGTTTCCTGCTGGAGAAACTTAACAACTACAAATTTTTAAAAAATTGATAAAGGAGTAAAATTATGATGTAATTATTAATTAATTATTGAATTACAATTAATTGTTAAGTTTTGTAATGCAAAATGTATCAATAATACAAAAGTAATTAATTTGATATATTGATCATTAAAATCATTGTGAGCACAAAATAAAAGAAAAGAGTGTACAGACTTTGGTCAAATTATTAATTGTTTATTAAAACCATTTAATTTCGCTTCACAGTGTCATTAACACACCTTATGACTGACAAGCATAACAAAAAAATTCTACTAAATTTAACTCGACATTTTTTTATATTTTTTATTTATTTTTATATAAATATATTATTTATATTTTAGATATATATTTTTTATATATTCATTTATATTTTTTTATAATAATCTGAAATCTGTCAGTTGAATATACATTGATGTTAAATCTCTTCACTAGAAAAAAACTAATATCCCAAAAATTATTCCTCAACTCGATTTTGAATTGAACCTTCCCATTTTTTCCAAATATACTGAAAAATGTACTTTATATGATCATTTCTCAATTTTTTAGGTAAAATTACTGATTTTTCTTTATATGAAAGAATTTAAGAAACTATATTACTACAAAGACTAGAGATAAATATGAATTATTTACAATAATATATTATAGAACACAACTGATATTTATTTTTAAATGTATATAATCAGTACAAATAAAAGATGTTTGTATTAGAACAAGTGAGAAATGAAAAAAGCGATTGAGCCCTTTGTTGAAAATTCATATTTTGATTTTGTGAGATTGTTATTTTATTAAAAATTTTTAATTATGTGCACACTATTATACAAAAAATATGTAGTAAAAAAGTTCTCACAAACATTTCTGTCAAACAAAAACTGGGTCTTTTATAGAGGTTTTTTTAATCCAAATAGTGCAACAAACACCTCTTATAGAGGACCCAGTTTTTGATTGACATACAATTTTATTGAAACTTTTTTTACTACATATGTTATGTATATCACCGTACATATGATTAAAAAGTTTAAAAAAGAATGTCGGACAATCAAAATTTGAACTGTCAAAAAAGGACTGGATCAATTTTTTCATCTCTTACTTAAATTATTCAGGCAAAATCAGAGAATTAAATGTACTTTTACAACAATATTTATAACTTTTTATATGCTTTTTTACAACAAAATCATGCGAGTGATTTTTTTAAAAACATTGTGCAATTATCTCACAATTTTAAAATTAAAAGTTTCGGAATTATTTAAAAAAATAACAATTTTTCTAATATCACCAAATGGTTACGATAGTCTCTAAAAGGATAATAATGTATTAATTATATTCCTACGATGATTTCAGATAATTAATAATAATTATATTATTAATCAACTGGAATTATTTTTGCTTGACAGATAAAAAATGCAGATGTGCTATTGAAAAGAAGTATCGGTGGTTTAAAGTTACCCTCGAATCCGGGTGAAGAAACTTAACATGCACTTGTGCTATTCGATTTCAGGAAATCGGACTGCAGAAAGACCGAGGATCCTTATGAGCAAAAACACATATGCGCAAATTTGTTTCTTTTATCAGGATTTGAGGGGTCAGCACTCTCACCACTATCCCAAATCCTGGAATTCGTGTAGATATGCTAGAATTTCTGCAGATGTATTGTTTCTTCATCAGGAATTCTCGAAAATCGCTGTAGATATGCTAATTGAGACCTAATTACCTCGAGATTTAATGACAATTTTTAATAATGATTAGCATAGTTAAATTCGTCTTTTCATTACGAATCCAAGCATATAAAAAACTCATTTTTGATAAAAATGCAGTTGTACAGTTTCTTCATCAGGACGGCAGTATAGATATCCACTGTTTTTCCCACTGCAACGAATTGATACACTTTTAAATCAAAATTTGACGCCGTGGGGTTTAGTTTAAATATTTGGTGTCTCCCTTTTTTCTAATTAAATTGTTAGTTTCACCAGTAATTAATGAAACATCATTAATTTAGATTAAGAGAGTCGAATCGGTTCAAGGATCGGTCAGACTGTTAGAGCTTAGATCTGAAAATTTTGAGTTATATGTGTCATTAACTCACCAGTTACCGGTTTTACTTACACTCAGGCAGAAGCAAAATTTATTTTGGATTACGTAATCGAGATAAACCCACCTGTAACAGAAAACGGATACGAACATTAATAATTTAATATTACAAATTAAAAGAGATAAATTCAACGTCATTGCTTTCGCGAGCGCAGAATTTCAAGATTTTTCTTTTTTTTTTAATTATTTGCAGATCAAGAGCTACTCCTAAATTGATCTAACTTCGACTTGATCAAATTGTCCGATCTAAGAGTAGAAAATCAATACAATAGTCTGAGATTCTTTACTTTAGAAGTCTCCAAGAAGGACTTCTTCCACCCTAATAAGAAAAGAAATCCTCAGAAATCCTTATTGTGTAAACATTATTCATCAAACACCAAATAAAATGACATTTCAATCAGATAAACACTAAAATTTCACCAACAAAAAAGTATGTTTTCTATCTTTTATGATACAATGAGGCTGACGACAATGGTCGAAAAGACTCGTCAGGCATGTGGAAGGGAGACGTCAAGAACCACGCGATGCATCGTGCATAGGCGTAGGAGCAGCCCTGAGGCCCATGCTGCATGCAACGACGGAGTTTGCAGACCAACGAAATGAGTTTTGTTGCAGCTCGAGAGCGGACATTTTTGTCTCCCACGAGCCAATCCGGGTTGCTTCGTCTCTCCTTCTTCGCCTTCGACTTGCATTTCGCCCCGGACAACGGAAGGCACGAGAAATTTCCAGTCGCAGAAGGGCCTGTGTGCCACTCGGCGCATCCCACCCGTGGTTTCCGCCGTCCTTGGAGCCACTGAACCACTCTGTGGTTCAACGATTCGATGCAACAGAGGTTCTCACCTCAAGGCTCTGATAAATTTTTGCGCAGCAAGGTAGGATGCAAGAGAAAACAAAAAGGATCTCCGTAGCAGGTGATACGCGGTGAGCCGAGATAAGTCTGTTTGTTCGAGATACCGACGAGAGGAACATGAGAGAGCCGACCATCTAATCCCCCAACTAACATTGTGCCTTGATTATTTTGGTGCCTTTTTCACTTCTTAGGTTCATATTATCAAAGTTGAGAAAAAAACTCATCGAATATTCCATTCATAATATAGTGATAATGAATGGGCAATTCTTAGCAGATTAATAAATGTGTGTTTACGCCTATGTAAACCTCAAAATTTATCACTTGGCCAGAGAAAGTAACGTGCTAATTAGTAAGTAGGAGAGCGATAAATCGAGTAACAAATTTCAAAAAAAAATTACTTTTATCAACACCTTAAAGATTAGAAATTGTCTCCATTATTCAAAACAGTTATACTTCAAAGATTTAAAAATCTCGGGATTCATTCTATTGTTCCCAGTTAAGGGGATTTATCAGCGTTATAAAATGGATGGGCAGTTTCCGGC
>CAKNYM010048400.1:50416-86113 GCA_932195095.1 Andricus curvator | reverse complement strand
TTCGGCACCAGCTGACAAAAACGTCACAGCCAAGGAGAAAGAAAAGAAAGAGAGGTATAAAGACCTTATAAGGGAGTTGCGACGGTTATACCCGGAATATTCTGTTAAGCTAATCATCTTGATCATCGGCGCTCTTGGAAGTGCCAAGGTTTCACTGGTTAATAGCCTGAAAAGCATCCCTGCGTGTCAAAAAAATGCTGAGACACTTGCGGGGAAAATGCAGAAGGCGGTCGTCCTTGGGTCGCTCCGTGTCCTCAGGGTGCACGAGACTTTTGCCGGACCATCGTATTGAGTTCGTCGCAGACTGTAACCACCTATCTCACGGTCGTGAGACGTGGTTACAGCTGAAATTTTACCGCGATTTCGCTGGGAGCGGGTGCAATTTTTCAGATTAGCACCCGCTCCCGGCGAAATCCTGCGGTTGTCCTTATGACAAACTTTTAACTATATATATATATATAGAATATAATATATAGAATATTATACCCCTTACGGGATGGCGTGACTTGCTCGGTGAGGAAAGGAGTAGTGTGAGGTAGGGGGTATAGATTTTTTCGATGGATCTAGGATTCTCGTGTTATTTATTTAAATGACACGTTCAAACCGCAACACTGCTCCGACCCAGGTTGCTGATCAATCTCTCTAGCGATCACCCCAAGTGAAGAGCCTCACACAATTTTTATGTGTGGTTCCCCACTTGGGCCCACTAGTATCCAAGGTCTCTTTTTCAGGCGTCATTCACTCTATTGTCACTCTGTTTACAAACTATTTGTCGCCACAATTTTCTGTCCTCGCATACTACTCTAGCTTCCTTCACGTCCATGCATTTTTTCATGCAAGGTCTCGTGTTTCTATGGCTTCTTATGACTCTTCGCATTAATGTCTCATTCGCAGATTCTAACCATTCTTTCGGCGGTCTACCTCTGGGCATTCTGCCATTTACTTTGCCTTTATACACTTGTTTGGTCAGTCGTTCCTCTTTCATTCTTTCAACATATCCGAACCATCTTAACTGATTTCTTTCCCATATTTCAACTAGTGTCTCTCCTGTACCACATTCTTTGAGGATATCTCGTTTCGGACTTTGTCCATCAGTGTTTTCCCGCATATTGTGCGCCGAGGTTTCATGCCAATCGCGTTAATTTTACTCTTGTCCTTTTCTTGATAGGTTCATGTCTCGCTACCGTATAGTACAATCGGTACAAATATAGAATTGTGTATGGCCATTTTAGCTTTTTTTAAAAATGTTTTTATTTCTGAGAATGGACCCTGCTCTACCGATAACCTTCTTACCCTCATTTATGCGCCTATCTAACCCCCCATCTATTTTTCCGTCGCTAGTGAATAGGCTACCCAGATATACATGCGAATTTTTTTGTGATACTTTGGAGGTGCTTGTGAAATTTTTTCATTTTTTAGTTTTTCGTAGGGAACTATTATAATATTGTGTCAGGGATTGAAAAATTCGAGAGGAACTGAAGCTAGTGACATGTACGATTCAGATAGACAATAATATTTCCTATGTTCTAGTTTTATTTTACGTTACGACACTTTTACGTTAAAACCTAAAAACCTTAATTTTTCTCTTCTTACCGGGAAAATAATTTTTTTTTGTTAGAAAAAAATTTTTGACTAGAATGTGTTTTTTTTCGCAGCATATGATGGATATTCTGAGACGCTTTGTTTTGGATAAAGACGTATTTTTACTACTCAATAATTGTTTCAAACTCTACAAAACAATCGAAAAAATACTTTTATGCTAAATTAAAATGCAGCTTTAAGGCCATGTTATACATGAGTCACGTGACCGAAATTATCGATAATTTTTTTTGCTACAACTCACGTCCACACCGAATGAGATATCGAGTTGAAATTTTGGGGAAAGCCTCAGGAAATAATCATGTACGTTTGTATACAACATTTGGAACGAAATTTAGAAAAAAAATTTGTTGAAGAAATTAAAACCGGAGCAATATCGGCATTTTTGTGTAACAACTCATGTCCACACAAAATGAGATATCGAGTTGAAACTTTGGGGAAAGCATCAGGAAACTGTAATCTGCGTTTGTATACCACATTTGGCTCAAAATGTTGAAGAAAAAAATGTAATGAATAAGGAAATTCACAAACATACCGACCGTGCTGTAGAACTCTGTAACCAATTTTCAATGTTTCCAATGAAACATTTTTGAGGTTCTGGCTCACATGTCTTGAGGAAAATGATGCAAACATCGGTTGCAAAAATTACACTTGATAATATTTGCTGGTTTGGTGCAAATAAACGAATTGATATTTGATATATCCATGGTGTCAGCACTGTTGATAATGCAGATCGCTTGATTGCTGGTCGATATTTGTTATTCCAATAATAACTTTTTTTTCTTCCCCAACTCTATGCTCTAACACACACTGTCCTTTTTTTTTTAATATTTTCCCAAATTTTTTCAGCTATATTTTAACTTTTATTTTTAAATATGGGACAAAAAATATCGATCTCAGGACTGGCTGGGTCACGTGACTAATGTATAACATGACCTTAAAGATATACCAGAAGTGAGGTGGATTCTACCCTTTGATTCTACCTACTCTTTCTAGTTCTAATTTTCGGCACCAGATGGCGAAATGGTCGACCACCATTCCCTAGAGATCCTCTAGGGAGAGTTGAGACAGGTTTCCGATTCCAATGTTCGCCGCTGTACCGGAACTTTTATATTTTCATGGGGCGCGAAAAGTTTGAACAGTGTTTTTTTTATTAATGCATTTGTTTATGAAATTTTTGAAGTATGATATGTGTTTCAAAGTAAATATTATTTTTCCCTAAACTTAATAACTAACCTCTCAATCATTTATAATGTTCGTGAGATAAGTGTTGTTTCTATTCTGTATTAAATCCTCTTGCAAATAAAATTATGATTCGAAAATCGCGCCAACTCAACCCAATCAAAATTCACAAAAGGTCAACTAGTTCCGGTACAGCAGCACCAATCAGAATTGAAGTACCCCGTGTCTCAACTCTCCCTTGAGGATCTCTAATCATTCCCAATTGGATGCTGTTGGCAAATATATTATACACCTAGTTTGCTATTGGGAACCGCAGAACTGCGAGATGCCATCTATAATTTTAATGAGGCCAAATTGTGAACTTTGCAAGGAGGTCGAAGATGCATTTTAATTTGGACATAACAGGGATGTTACGAGTGTTTTTCGAGTAAAAAAAATTAGTGAATAATAAAAATAAATATTTATCGAAAATAAAGTGTTTCAGATGGAATTTTCATCATATACAGTGAAAAAAAACAACAGATTTTGGGTTAAAACTGTTTTTTTTTTCTAAGAAAAAATTATTTTACTATATCATATGTAACCATAATAGCACGGAACGTTCCGCGGGCACCATCGGAACGTTCCCGGAACGTGTCAAATGTCCGCCTCTTGGGAACGTTCCACTGCGACCTGAGGGGAACTTTCCATTATTGTTATTTTTAACAACAATAATCTCGTAAACCGTAAGAGATAGGTACAAATGAATGTCATTTTTGAGTTTTGAGTACCGCATATACTACACTATAATATGATATCCGTATCATAAACTGACATCGATTTTGACCTATCACTTACGGTTTACGCGATATTTATTGATAATAATAACAATAACGTTAATTTATGTTTGGAACGTTCCCAAGCGGCGGACATTTTACACGTTCCATACTATTAGGGAAGTTTCAATACATTATAAGTTTAAATTAACATATTTTGACGCAAAAATAAACTCAAAATAAATATACACTAACTTATACAAGAAATATTTACCGTCTAAAAAAGTATAACCTAGAATAGTAAAATTCCTAAGTTCCTAATTACAGTTAATTACCAGAACATTTTACATTTAAGTTATTTAAAATTATTAAACCGTTGACTTACCGAAAACGCCACATTGAGCGATTTGTAGAGAGCATCGACGATTTTCTGATTCATTTTTGGTGGCAGTGGATGTTGTTTCTTTGCTTCTTCTCTTACTTTTCGTTTCTCGTAGCTTAGAGGCCTTGAAAACACAATAAATTATAAGATTGAAGAGAAATCTTACATTATAGTAATAAATCAAAAAGCTTGGATCACAGATTTATTTTGAAGAATTAAAGTCTTGAAATTCTAGAAAAGAACTTACTTTCCTGAGTTTTCGTAATTCTTTGCTGCGATCAGAATGTGTGCCGGATGAATTTTTTCACTCACAATTTTCTCCTCGCTCGATAATGTGTCAAGAACTTTCGCAACTGATACTGAGTTTGGTTTCAAAAACCCAAGGTTGTGAATTCTTTGCAAATTTTCTAGAAGTGTAGCGTAATCCATTGAAACTAGCAATGAATTCCATACCTAAAAAAGAAAAATATAAAATTAGTGCCACCAAATTATGATTTCAGGTTCTTGCATAATGCATAGAATTTAATGAAATTGTCTAAGAAATTCATACTTCTTCAGATTTCAACAAATGCCCTGGGACGTGGTCTAAAGTGAAATTGTTTATTTCTACTAAACCACCCGCTCGAACTTCGTCTTCGCAGTGTTTGAAATCTTCGACGTTCTCCAAATACTTGATTATCTCAACCGCTTTTGGATGTTTAGAAGTGACGGGATCATCCGCATCGCCATACTTTTTCTTCAGTTCTTTAAGTCCGTTCATCACGTAACAGAATATCATGTTTTTGACTGTTGAGAAAAAGTAGAATGTTAGTGTGTTAAATATTGGAATACATACCATCATTGAAGAATTTTCATTTTAATCATAAATACTTCTGGTATTTGAAACAGTTGGAAATTCGTCTACTCGAAAACTCGTTTAACTATTTTTAATATCACTTATTAATGTAAAATTAAAAAAAAATGAAATGGTATTTTCCTATTCTTCGGTCACCAACTATTAAAATAAAATATTTAAAAGTGCAAACAACAAATTCTCTACTTTTTGGGAGAAATATTTGTAAATTTTGAGAAAGAAGAGAATAAAAGAAAACACACCGATTACAGTTTCAGGAATTTGTTCAAGTTGTGCTTTATCTTCGATTTTAGCGCCAGTGGGTATGTGGGAGAGTTTGAGAATATCCTTGTGTTTCCACCCGTATCTGCTTTTATACCGTGTGACACACTCGGCCAGTTCTAAATGATTTTTAGAATTGTACCATTCCTCCACAGCCTTTTTCCATCCATGACCCCAGCCATGCTTCGTTTCGCTCTTTTTGGCTATCTGATCAGCAAATTTGATGAATAACAGAAAATGCTGTGGTGCTGCGCAAATGGACTTCACTTTAGAATAAGCCAAATGACGTAATTTTTCACTTTTGTTCTGTCGAGCACAGACGGCTAGTGCAAAAACTAGGGTTTCGAAATTCTGTACCAGATTTTTCTCCTTGTTAAACACCTGGAATAAAGAATTTATTAATAATATAGTGACTAAACGGAGAATTGTTTTCAATTGCTTACGGTTTCTATTATTTCCACGGGTTTAGTTTCAGTGTTTTTATCTATCGCCATTTCTTCTATGGATGGGACACGATCGGTTGAATAATATTGGTGCACAAACCAATTTCCTGGTTGGTATTCGGTATATTCTTTACCAATGTATAGGTATCTTATCATTCTTACTTCAGCATCATTCTCTTTAGCATCATCTGTTGGCTTTTGTGTGGTCATTTTCACAAATCTGAGCTAAAAATCGAACACAGTGTATAGTGGCTAAAATGTTTTGAATTTCGGAATACGCACTTCTGTGCACACTCGGGTGGTTCAAAAAAGCATTAGAATTTTTTTTTGTGCTGGCGGGCAACGATCCCCACAACTCAATTCCAAAATCTACACCTTTGAGCACTTTATTATCGTTTTTTCTGTTATAAATAGTTATTATTTTTGGTACAGTGGAATATTTATAAATATGTTTAAATAATTTTTTTTCTCTAAAAATCGTTTTTTTTCTAACAGTATCATGATCTAGGTTGCCTTTTCATATAACAAATGTTACTTGTTTAAATAATTGAAATTTTTTTTAAATGTGGATACTGATTCCACTTTAGCAACAATAATAATTTTTGGCAAAAAAAAGAGAATAAAGTGCTCGAAGGTGTACATTTCGTGCAGAATTAACATTTTTGGATTTAGGGGTACATTTTGGGACACCTTAGGAATGTGTTAGGGGTGGAAAACCCGTATGATTAATACATAGAATTGCCGTCTCTCTCTTTCTCACTGTCCTTCTATATCCCTCCTGTTGCAATTTAAAAATTCGAACACTGTGTCGCACTACACCCACGGTGTCTACTCAAATGCTGGAAAAAATTCCCTGAGAATTCTAGGCTTTTTCCAGGTATCCCTAGATTTTTCCACGTAAGTCCATTCAAATATTACACTTCCATCTGAAAGTTTGGGTACATTAATATTTTTTTTAAATTTTCAAATAGATTTAATATCTTTAGTACAACTTCTAAATTTAAGAATATTATATTGTTTTACAACATATACGAATCTGCGATGAGTGACCCCTATTTGAATTGTTTCATATCATTCTCTAGGGACATATCTTTAAAAAACAGAGTGTTTCGACAACTTTTCAAATGACATATCTTCGAAATTGTGGAACATTTTTGCTTTCTCATACATAGAGGAAGCTTTCTACTTGCTAGTCGTAACAATTTTTTATATTTAAAAATGATAGACTTCAACCTTTCTCAGTTGATAAATGTCTAATACAACGTGCGGAGAAATTGTCCGGTTATGTGTGTGTGTGTGTGTGTGTGTGTGTGCGGATGCGTAGATGTCGTCCTTTTTTGTTAACACGATAACTTGAAGACAGTTGTAGCTAAATTGATGAAATATGAAGCCTTGGAGTGATTTTTTTTAGCACTTATATCTCAAAACTGTTGCAAGGATTTCTAAAAATATTTATTACGAGACGAATTGATTGACTTTAATATTAATATATTTTACTGAACAGTAAGGAAGTTCTGGTCATTTATCATATTTCAAAAATGTTTTTTTTTTTGCAGTAAAAATTTGTTCATTAATATAATTCAAAGTTGATGAAAGGATAGAAGACTCCTTAATTGAAGAATTGATTGACAGATTTTTATTTTTGTATTTTGATGGTGGACAGCCCCTCATAGTTTAAAAAAACATTTTCATTATTAATATAAAACATTTTAAAAAATCATTATTGCTTCCTCTATGAGGAAGCAAATGTATTTGATAATTATTCATAATGAAGAAACACAGTGCTCAGAAAATTAGCACCACACACTTATGAATATAAACAAAATTGAAATACCCGAGATCGAATTCACAGCTACTTTTGAATATTATTTTGTTCGTGATAAAACTCATTATCGCCTATTAAAATAATCTTGTTATGTTTATAAACAGATGTATTTTTTTTACCTCTGAAGTAGAATTCTTCACGGAAAAAAGTAGATAGTTAGATTCACTTTCATGTATTGTTAAATTGAAGTTTACTTGTTCGCATTGTACAAGAAACAATTCAAATAGTTTTTGATACTGAATGAGATAGTGATCTCAAAATATACAAAACCTTAAAGTCAACATTACTACTTCAAATTGTAAAAAGAAAGATTACTAGAACAAGTAGCTTCAATAACTATTTGAAATAGTACAGTTGAACATGTAAACTGTATGAATAACTAATTTTCATAGTAAGCAAAGAATTGTGAGTTTGACTTTTGCAAGTGAGTTCGATCTCCTCTTTCGCATTGCAATAAGCACTGCGCGAGATTGTCAGCCTTACTATTTGAAATTGTGAGTTCAGTGGCACAACTAGAAACGTGTAGGCCCCCTCCGCAAAATTTTTTAGGAGGTCCGTTTGAAATTACAAAAGAAGGACGAGTTATAACTTGCTTATCAGTAAAACAACTATATAACAAACAAACAAAACAAAAAATATATATATAGGGTGTTTTTTTAACTTGAGACAGAAATACCTCATAAAATACGCATCCTATGAAAAAAATATCCGTAATAAAAACTTTTTATTTTCGACGGGGAAAAGCGACTTTGAAAAAATTTACCCCACCCGCCAGGAGGCAGGAATGGGGGTAACTTTGTAATTTCAACTGGGAACCCCAATTTTTTATCACAGATTCAGATTCTCGTTTATGAAACACGCAAGTTTTATTCGAATTTTTTTTTTTGAAATTACAAAGTTACCCCCATTCCTGCCTTGGGGGGGGGGGGGGGTAAATTTTTTCAAAGTTGCTTTTCCCCCTCGAAAATAAAAAGTTTCTATTACGGAAATTTTTTCATAGGATGCGTATTTTTTTAGATATTTCGATGTCTCAAGTTTAAAAAAACACACTGTATATATAAATATATATTTTATAAAATAGAAACTATTTTATAATGTTTTATCTTTTATCATAATATTAGTTGAGATGATAATTATAAATAAACATAGTGAATAACTCTACTTTATACTTCAATACTGTTTTTTTTGTTTTGTACAAAATTTTAAGAATTTAAAAATATTCTGAAGAATTATATGAAAAAGAATACTTTTTTACATTATTTCTACTGTGGAATTTTCCGCTTATGCTATTTTTAATTTCTTATAGCACTAAAAATGACTAGGGTCGTACTTGATTAAGCCACCCAGTTTCAAATATTATATTATTCTATTCTATTCTATTATTCTATTCTATTCTATTCTATTATATTATTCTTTATCATTGTTCAATGAAAAGACTTAAGAGCAAACTTTTCAGAAACATGCTACTACCGAATACATACTTCAAATGTTTCTTTTGCAAGAAAAAAAGTATCACATTAAATGGTTTTTTGACCGAGAAAAAATGTTACTGATTCAACCAGTTGTCTGGCAAGTACTCTATTTACGATTAATAATGACATATTTAATTGATTATATCCAAAAATGTAAATGCTTCAGAAAAAATTCTAGAGAATTACTTCTTCGGTGGGATAGAATAATTATACTAGCATATCCTCTTGAACGATTGTTTAAACAATTAGGAGATTCGTCCTGCATGGGAAATTATAGTATAAATATAGACAAAAATATATCTACAAGTATAAGATTATAAGCACATATATAAGAAATACTTTTACTGCAAGATCCTTTTTATATCTCCTTTCTTTTCTTCGACCGTTGATATAATTTCAAAATTTGAAAGTTTAAAAACTTTTCTTTCTTTGGTCTTACGATCCAATAAATAAAAACATAAAAAAACGATCATAGTTGTTTAAAAAATCGTTTTATCGTTTTTAGGCCCGCAGTGAGAGCCGAAACGTAGAGAATAAAACGATTTTTTAAACAACTATAATTGTTTTTTTTTATGTTCTTATTTATTGGACCGTAAGACCGAAGAAAGAAAAGGTTTTAAACTTTCAAATTTTGAAATAACTATTTTCGTTATAGAAACTGAACTAAAGTTTCTAAACATTTAATTTTCGTTTCCGAAATTTAAAAGAAAAGTTCTTCATATTTTCTATCTCTTTCATGCTTGTTTTTGAATTATTTACACGAATTTAAATAAATTAAATTTCTTATAATTGCACACTCAATGATATATATATATATATATATATATATATATATTTCAAAAATGACCAAAAACCATATTTTGGGGGTTTCAACCCTTATTTTCTGAAATCTTGACGTGATAGGTGACTTTCGTGCATAGATTTGTGTTCATCGGACAAAAAAATTTACGGCCGTTCATTAGCTTGAAAACCCAAAGAATTTAATAAAAATATTTTTGACACTAATTCATTTTAGAAAACTTGGTTTATTGCAAAAATTATAAACATGTTTTTAAATAAATAATTTCCGGAATGTTTCAAAACCTTATCAAATGAAAAATTTTGTTCTAAAAAGGATTCTTTTGCAAAGTTTCGTGTAAATAATTTGAAAGTATTAAAAACAAGCATAAAGACGTTATCGAAAGTGATTGGGACTTACAAATTCGGATTGCCTTGAAAATTGTACACAAAAATACATAATAGTTTTATTTATTTTCATAAAAGCTGAGTCGAACAAATTATTATTATTATTAGAACTTTGCTATCTTTGTTACAAAAAAAATTTTAAAAACACAATTTCTCTTCCAAAAAAATATCCAGCAAACTAGTGACATGTTTATTTCTCTTTGCACATATATGTAATAAGTTGTATGTAAGTTAAAAAAGTTGGTGAGTTCAAAATTTGCATTAAAAACTTCAACATTCCTGATATGCCAAAATGAAATTTGTGGTGATACTAATTTCGTTTTTTTAAAACATATATTTATTTTAAATATAAATGTTTATTTGTAGTATTCAAAGCAAGTCAATATCCAAATGAACATAATTTAAAATACTATATTTGTGAAATGGAAATCGAATTGAAAAATGTTTTTTATTACGCCTTCAAACTTACAATTAAGCAATTTCAAAACGAAAATCTATATAAACTGCAATCAACATAATTTCCTGTTTTTAACTATTCTCTGAAAAAGCTCGAGCTTCCTTAAATAAAGTCTATTAGAGAAGAGGGAGGGAAGACCAAATCATAAACAGAATCCGCAGATGAGAACATAAGAGAACAATCGATCAAAAGAGAAGACGGAAATTTCACATGACCTTTTTCGCTTTTTTTAAGTTATAACTGTAAGATTTTATCTAAATAGGCAAAAAAGAAAACCTGAATAAAATAGAGAATACAGACAGGCATAAGAAAATTGTTATGATTATTGGTTTAGAACCTCGCGTGATAAGGCACCATAACCTGGCAATTTTCACCTGAGGATGGTGCAGAAGGTGGTAAAGTGGTAAGCAAAAACCGACAAGGAACAGTAAAAACGCGAAAATGATTCTCGTTTATCGTTAATTAAAAAACACGGCATAATATTTTAATACTTGATAACAGTAATTACTTGGAAATTGCGAAATAAAACCAGGAAAATCCAAACCTTTCAACCCTTCAATGTTGAGAGACGTCACACACAACCTCATACAACTGAAGCAACAACCCACCAACTTTTGCTGCTGACTTTTGCCGAACAAACAATGGCCTATCAACGGCCAGTCCTCAAACTACAACTTTGTTCAGGAGATGTCGCTAGTTGACTTAGATCCGTTTTTTTTTGCGCTTTTATGGTGCTCTTTTAATATTTCGATTTAAATAATATTAAAGTTACATTTAATTATTACTAGATATAAGTGAAAGTCGAAAACGTCATGCCAGAATAAATAAAGCAAAGTATGTGATTGAAAATAATTCTGAACTTGAGTTTTTAAATTCGCAGGGTCCTACAAGATTTTGAGCCGTTCTTGAGCAGTGATCAATCTAGTGAAGTGACTAATCTATTGAACCAAATTATTACGAACTTAATTCATTCATTTCAAGGGTCAGAATCTCTTAGGAATTAATATTTGACATTATGCTTATATAAACTTATTAATGATTCATTGATTGTTTTTTTATTCTTGATTTTTAATGAAAAAAATTACGGTGCGAAAAAACTTTTTCGAATTATTAATTTTTCCCGCAATAGTAATGCATCCAACCAACACTTTCTGCGCATGTCAATAAATGGGACGTCCATTCTCCTTTACCCTAGACTCTAGAGTCCCTAGACATTTTCTGAAAACCCCGAAAACCAAACGTATGTAAAATTGTATGCAAGCGCAAACAAACCGAAATTTTGAAGTTAAATTGTCAACAATGACGGAATGGTTTGTTGCAAAAATAAACCGCTTCGGCGAATTGAGTGATGTGGATGAAAAAAAGGAATTATTAACAGAAATCAAGATTAAGTTATTGAGCTTGTCTAACCGTGAATTGGAACCGGTGGTTGGCAATTTGGATCTTGGGAAGCTATTTTCACAACTAACCTCACACGACAGGTACAATGACTTCGCTTATTTCATTTCTGAATTATTGCAATGTTGGGTCAACTTGGTATTTGCGGATTTCAAGATTGATTCTTTTGTATTAGCAATTTGATTCTGTAGTTTTTTCTTACTTTTATGGAGCGTAATATTTGAGATTCATCTAAAAAATATACAAGGAGCCATATTCCGGTCTTGAATGGCTAGATTCCGTAGGAGCTCATTCCACCTGTTTTACTCAACTCAATATTTACGAAAATAGTGTAAGCATACCAGTTTCTGGACACGTACCAGTGGTCGGACTAATATTTATTTTCTCTGAGCCAAATAGTTATAATGTTATAAAAGTTCAGTCATATGAAAGAGATTGGCATTTATTTTTTAACGTATTTTTGACAATTCGCAAAATGTAATACATGATCCATAATATACTTTTTTTTGTAACAATTTTCTCGTATTTTTTAGGTTATGATATTTATATTATGGAAGATAATTTAATTCCGAATTTAATATAAAATAGTAGCAGTGCTTTATTTGTTTGAAAATCATCTGATTCATACAAATAGGTTACAGTTCAATTCTAAAACGAACTGTTCTTGTAATAAATAAAAATTAAAGGTTGATGGTAAACATTACCCCAGAGATAAATCGTACTTACAACGAAAGCAAATCACAAAAACCTTGAACTACATACAATTAATTATAATGCTCATTCGTGAAACTTACTAACATAATAATTTTTTGATAGAATTTTTATCAGGGTTATCTAGAATATTCAACAAGGCATTCCTTATCTCATCCCTCTACTAAATGTCTTATGGAAACTTATAGAAATGGACAAAAGGATATATAGAACCATAAGGAGCCATATAGAATTTATAAAAATTCTATATTCCTCTATATCGTTCTATATATCCTTTCGTCCATTTTTATAAGTTTCTATAAAACATTTAATGGAGGGATACAGATCCCTACTGTCACTTGCACCTGAAAATCTTACAGTTTAAAAAAGTTGACATTCTACTAAAAGATGGTACACAGCTGTTTTATGTTTTTTTCAACTATTTTCACGACAGTAGATACAATAACCATCAACATTCAAACTGCAGGTTTTATTCTTGATTATAAGTCTAGACATGAACTTATATTTATTAACCTTAATTGCACTATAATTTTGATAAAACCGAGTGGTGTTCTTGACAGAGATATTTATATTATATTTGATTTATATAATATTTGATTTATATATGAAGGGTTGCAGTACAGAACTAGATAACCAACATTTTTGCCGAAAATGGGCTTTTTGCGTAAAAAATTCTTAAAGAATTAAATAAGTGTTGGTTTATAAAAGGATTTGTGCAAAATCTGATTTTTATCATATTAATAAAAAGATTGGTAATTCAAAACCAGGTAACTGACTCTGTGCTTGTCTCCCATCTTCTTCCTCTTGTTTTGTTTTTTAATTGCCTAACCTCTTACCTTTTTTTAAACCTCGTATGACCCAGGGACATTCCACGATTATTATTACTATAGTTCCCAATTTGACTCAGCGGGAAAAATGCGAAACTGCAGCGCTGATCACCTTTCGCCCAATTATCTTGTTTAAATTTAAATGAAATATTAGAATTCATGAATTTTTTCGATTATATTCACATTTATAAAATATTAATGCGATATAAACATCTGATTTTTTAGTTATGAATCAAACATATACAAGTTACGTGTAAAACAAGGTGTAATTTATGATAACAACATTTGATTCTTTTGTTATCTTTATATTTATATTATACACTGTGATTATGTATACCTAAACTTGTAAAATAACACGTAAACTAGTAAAATACCGACGTCCGACAGAGGGAATTTACCAAAAAAAAAAGGAAAAATTCTAAAACTTTATAAAATTGTTACGTTAGGCGGGTTACACGTGAAGAGATTTCAAAGGTTATATTTTGACATCGGATGTTGACACGTCCATTTGGTTATTTTGACACTTATGAATATTTTTTTCAAAATTCAAACACAACATTTTGGCGAAAGGCGATCAGCGCCACAGTTTCACTGTTTCTCCGCTGAGTCAAGCTGGGAACCAACTTCCTATAGACTGGAATGGCTGGCGTGACATACCCCTGGTATGGCCATATTCCTCTTCTTATAAGTTTTTAAATACAGTAAAATACTTTTTTTCAAAGAAAAAGGCCTGAAATAAAACTATTTGCCACTTTTTTAGCACAGAGTACTAAGGGGCCGTCCACATATTTCGTGCGCTAAAAGTAGCGAAATGACCCCCCCCCCCCCCGGAAAGACCGGGACGAAGTAAGCCCCCCCCCCCCTCCGTTCGTATTCGGAAGGGAAATGTTTTTTTAAAATTTAATTTATTATTATTAATATTCAAGCGAAAACAAAAATTTGAGAAATAATTTTTTTTTTTCGTACTCGATATAATAAACTGACAACAAATCTGCCTTCCTGATGAAGAAACTGTACAACTGCATTTTTATCAAAAATGTGTTTTTTATATGGTTGGATTCGTAATGAAAATACGAATTTAACTATGCTAATCATTATTAAAAATTGTAATTAAATCTCGAGAGAATTAGGTCTTAATTAGCATATCTACAGCGATTTTCGAGAATTCCTGATGAAGAAACAATACATCTGCAGAAATTGTAGCATATCTACACGAATTTCAGGATTTTGGATAGTGCTGAGCCCTCAGATCCTGATAAAAGAAACACATCTGCGCAGATGTGGTTTTACTCATAAGGATCCTCGGTCTTTCTACAGTCCGATTGCCGATTGTTAAGTTTCTTCACCCGGGTTCGAGGGTAACTTTAACCACCGATCCTTCTTTTCAATAGCACATCTGCATTTTTTATTTGTCAAACAAAAAAAATTCTAGTTGATTAATAATATAATTATTATTAATTATCTGAAATCATTATAGGAATATAATTAATACATTATTATCCTTTTAGAGACTATCGTAACCATTTGGTGATATTAGAAAAATTGTTATTTTTTAAAATAATTCCGAAGATTTTAATTTTAAAATTGTGAGAGAATTGGACAATGTTTTTTAAAAAATCACTCGCATGATTTTGCTGTAAAAAAGCATATAAAAAAGTTAGAAATATTCTTGTAAAAATACATTTTATTCGCTGATTTTGCCCGAATAATTTAAGTAAGAGATGAAAAAATTATATATATTTAAAAATAAATATCAGTTGTGTTCTATAATATATTATTGTAAATAATTCATTTTTATCTCTAGTCTTTGTAGGAATATAGTTTCTTGAATTCTTTCATATAAAGAAAAAATCAATAATTTTAACTAGAAAATTGAGAAATGATCATATAAAGTACGTTTTTCAGTATATTTGGAAAAATGGGAAGACTCAATTCAAAATTGAGTTGGGGAATAATATTTTGGATATTACTTTTTTTTAATGAAGAATTTTAACCTCAATGTATAATTGTATATTCAACTGACAGATCTCAGATTATTTTTAAAAAAAAAATTATTTACTTGGTCTGCCGAACCACTCCAAATGATAGCCGTTTTTCGTTACAACCCATTTTTTATACCAAGAGTTTTTGGTTTAGAATTCGAATTAGTAAACTAAAAAATGAAATTCAAAACCCTTTTAACAATTGTAGAATATATAAAAAAATGTCGAGTTAAATTGAGCAGATTCTGTAAAATTCGCATACATATTGAAAATCTTTTCCTTTAATGGATATTATTTATTGTTAGAATTTTTTGTTATGCTTGTCAGTCATAAGGTGTGTTAATGACACTGTTAATCGAAATTAAGTGGTTTTAATAAACAATTAATAATTTGACCAAAGTCTGTACACTCTTTTGTTTTATTTTGTGCTCACACAATGATCAATATATCAAATTAATTACTTTTGTATTGTTGATACATTTTGTATTAACAAAACTTAACAATTAATTATAATTCAATAATTAATTAATAATTACACCATAATTTTACTCCTTTATCAATTTTTGGAAAATTTGTACATTTTGTAGTTGTTAAGTTTCTTCAGCAGGAAACTCGGGGGTTCTTGAAGGCTGATTCTTGTATTCGGCAGCACATCTGCGCAGATGTGTTTATTTGTAAGGATTCTCGGTGACTTTGTGCATTAATATCTAGCATATCTACAGTTTTTCATATAAATAATTGGAATTTGCCATTTTTTTTTGTTCCAATGAATAGAGCATGTCCGATTTACCCAAGAACAGTCATTTTTTTCAAAAACTCTCATACGTTAAAAGGTACAGATGCAAACGCGTTTTATTGAATATCTCGGTTCTTCTCAAATGCAGTTGTATTGTTTCTTCATCAGGACGGCAGAAATAAAACGAATAAGCAATTTAATTCGATTTACTTTGTCACGTGACGTTTAGAAAAACCCTCCCCCCTCGGGTGTGATAGATCGTGATGCCCCTTCCCCCTCCCAACGTCACGAGATTTATTGACGGCTCCTAATCAAATTCCAACATAAAATATGAAATCTTCATTTCCTACAACAAGCCACTTTTATACGTTTTTTCACTTAACTTTTTGCCTTGCGACCAGAAACAATATTTCTTCAACTTATTGTCGTTTATTTATAAAGAAACATATATCCTTATTCTTTTTATAGACCTTTCAGCGAAAAATCGACCGGTACAGTGCGATACCGCCAGAGTAAATATTTATTTTCCCAGAGCAGAATAATTTTTTTGTATGAAAACTTTTTTATTCTTATTCAGCCCTCCTACATCTCGGGAGTAAGTTTTTATTATTTTTAAAAATTGAAAAATTGATTTTTAGTCGCCATCCAAAGATGATTTTCAAAACTAATGAAATTTGAACCTGCAAATTCTTGAATGATTACAACCAAGCCTGTTCCTATTTTAGGTTCCTGTCACTTTGAGATTGGAAACCCCCACATTCTATTTCTCGAAACTGGATAATATTTGTTGATAATACTTTTTTGATCTCAATTCAAAAGTACTTCAGCTCGGCACAATCTTTTGATTTATCTTTAAATGGTGTTTTCGATTTTACAGAATTATATTTCGCTCTCATGAAAAATTCCGATTTTGTTAGTTATCTAGTTCTGTACTTTAACCCTTCGTATATTATATTATTTATATTTTACGTCCAAATCAGGGAAGGGAATGTACCAGACTGTCACGTGACCAATTCTTTTGAACAAACTTTAAATCGTAAACTATATAGTTTACACCTAACAACTAATGAATTTTCCATACCAGACTCAAGAAATGGTATTAATAATAATATATAATAATACAATTTGTTTCAATATACATATACGTATAAAAAAATCAGGGATTTACGTCTGGGGATGTCGTCAAAAATGCATTAGTGACTCACACCGAATTACACAGATGAAAGTAGATATTAAATTAAAAAATAGTAAATGGATTGAGCAGGGACAATTAAAAAATGAAAATAATACTCGTACATTGTGTATCCAATTGATTCTTATTAAGATAACGATAATATGTTATTAGTGGTGACTCACGTGTTTTTATTCAATACCTTCGCACTGAATTCACAAAATTCCTATGTAGAATAGTCTTTCAACAAAATCGTAATGCAAATGTCATATGTTTACCATTTTAAATAGGGGAAAATTTTGACTTGTATTTGTTTTTTTTCTTGAAATTCTTTTTATTTACGATTTTTCTATTATTTTCATGTAGTGAAAATATTGAAAACCTTCGAACCGGGCATTCCGATTTCTGTTTCAACATAAAAGCCATCCGTTATATATACAAAAACTGAGTTTTGGGATGCCTTGTATAAGAAAGCTCTTTAATTGGTAGAAAAGGCACTATATATTAAATAAGTAATTTATGATCACTTCTACTGAAATTTAGCATTTTTAATACCTAAAAAAATCAACTTTTTCAAATTAAAATGAAAATAGACCATGCGAACGAAATAAAATTGCTAATTTTACTGAAAATAGACATTCAGAAAAATATTATAGTTCAATTTTTTTGAATTTTATTATCATATTTGAAGGCTGCAACTTCATGCAATTTTATTTCACAAACAACCTGTCGCCAAATTTAGAAAAATTTATCTTTAAAATGAATCAAAGATATTAGTAATTAAGAAATTGTAAAAATCTTTGTTTTATATCGATATTTTCTTACAGAATCAGAAAAAATTATTTATATAACGGTGATTTAGCAGTCTTTTAAAACTTACTCTTTAAAGTGATATTGTGAAAAACATGTAATAACTTTTATTAGAGATACGATGCCCATAGGAAATTTTTGAAAAATATTGAATAAATTTATATATATTAAAAAATTGAATCTACTTTCATTTTTAAATTCTTATTGTTAAAAGATTGTGTTTCCAACAGTACAAAAAATATTTCTCCTAAGTGTATCCAAGTCAAGATAATTAATGTTTTGCAATCGCCTATTTCTTATGAATTCGGAAATTCTCATTGTACGTGTGGGTCCCCTTAAAGTTCGCGAACATTCTCAATATTTGCGTACTTTTGTACATAAAATATTAATTTCTAATGTTTCAGTGCTTTCCTCGATGAATTATGTGACGTCATAAAAATAGTCATCATAGCATTAGAACCCGGAGATGTGCACCAGCGTTACCCAAGGGAGGTTTTCCAATTCATATCTCACTCCGACGTCCGAATCAAGAACCTCGTCTTGGAAGAATTACTCCGAACGGCATCCAGCCCAACCAAACTTAAGGATTACTTACTTAAGGATACAGATCTGCTCGTAGCTGTAGTAGAAAGAGTCGCAGATGAAGATTTATCAGTAGCCAAATATGCCATGTCAATTCTGAAAAAAATCGGAGAAACTTCCGAAGGTCTGCAGGTTCTTTACTCAGGTACTCTTCTAAGAACCTTAGCCAGGCTTCTATCTAAGAACGATATCGTTAGCTTCCGAGTGTACGATGTTATAACCGATATATCTAAAAGTACAAAAATCGGCTTGGAAGCTTCTGTAAAGTCAGGATTTCTTCACAGCCTAATAGCGATTCTCGAAAACGAAGATGAACTTCTTCATCTCAACGTTCTAGAAGCAATAACGGGTTTAGCTGTGACTGAAGAAGGATTACATTTTCTCGAGCAGCAAGATGTCCTCAGAAAACTCGCTCACAAAATCGCTCGCGCTAATGAAACTCCCCTTTCAAACCTCTTAATTCCCGGCCTGATGAAGTTTTTCGGCCACGTAGCTCGCTTTCGTCCCAACGAGATATTCTCGAAATATCCAGTTGTGGTCTCCGCTCTTTTTGAAGTCCTCGAAAGTGCCGATCAGACTATACTTGCCTCTGCTTTGGATACCTTAGGTCACATCGCCACCACTGTGGAAGGCAAATATGCTTTGCAAGATCTTGGAGACAATATGTCTATCGCTTTGAAAAGAATCGCAGAAGTTATTAAGAAAATGCCCACAGATCTCAGAGTGCGTGGTTTGAACAACCTCGCCTGCATTCTAGATGTGAAGAAATCAGAGCAAGACAACAGAATACTTTCTCTAACTAAATCCTGGTTTGATTTGTTGTGCGAAGAACCGTTGAAAATGGTAGTGGATCTATGCAAGCAACCATTTGCTGACATTAGACAAGCCAGTTTGGAACTTCTTGCTGTTCTTGCATCTCAAGTTTGGGGCCAGGAATACATAGCCGCGTTTCCAGGCTTGGTGGAGTTTTTGCTAGACAGAAATATAGAGAGCTTTAAGGAATGCAAGGAAGCCAAGTACGACGTCGTGAGGAATCTTTCTAACGCTGTGTCCGATATTTTTGATGCGAACACCATGCAGAGATTCAAACAGTTCGTAAACCAAGGACCAATGTACGTCGAAACTCAGATTGAAGTGGCGACTGAAAGTGCAGCTTAGTACTGTATGTAGTTTTTTCAATTTTATTTTTTAACGAGAGACTGATATTTTTGGGGAGTACGAAGATTGCTAATGTTGCTACGTCTGGACAATTATTGCCCTTTCTTTAAAAACTGAGATGATCAAAGATTTTATTCTGGAGAAGAATCTTTTAATATTTGCAAATTTTGTTCTCAGGAAATGAATCTTTGTTTTTAGCTATTTTAAGATTGATGATTGCAATTCGAGTAGGCCTTTACTTTAGAATATATTCCTTTAAAGTAGGAAACATATGTATGAATGAAAGAAAATATTTAGAACTTCAAGACGGTAATTTCATTGATGCTGGTTAAATAATTCAAGTTCGGTTTATCAGTGATATCCTAACATTTGAGTCAGAATCTGTTTCAGTTTCACAGATAAATTGCCTAAAAAAGTCATTGTTTAGTTTTACAAATTAATTTCCATTCGATTAATTAAAATGTAAATGCTCATTGAAAATCTGTACGGAAATTATTTTTAAAAACTTATCTAAGGTGAAGTAAATCTTGACAAAGGTAGAAGCAAAATTTCTTAGAATTAAAATAATCACATATTTATTTGCGTTTCTTTACTACAACCTATGTAAAACTATCATCGACAAAAAATCAAAATAGGTACCGAAAGTTACCTAGTGAAAAAAACTCAATCAATATTTTACCACGTTTAGACTTTAGTATTATCTTAAGGTTTTTACCGAAAGTATCGATACTGTTTGGTATTGCATATCTTTTTGCTACTTCATAGGCATCTAGTTTGTCTAACATGTGATTCATTGTTGTTGAGGGACTATGAATAAATACGATTAATACGAAGAAAAATAATTTATTTATCCTAATCCTAGTACAACATATAAAATGAGAGAGGACACATTTTAAAACAATTCTTATTAAATATCAAAACGATCGGGTTTGTTGAAATTCAGTATGACTTACTTGTTAAAAACTGTATATCTTAATCAGTTGGTTCACTGTTTGGTAAATACTTAAACATAATGATTTTATGATAACTTTGCATTGACTATCACTTGGAAAGCCTTTGTTAGAAGAAATAACAATTCTACATCATATTTGATAAACTGACCATAAGGATGGATGGAAATAGTAATAATCAAAGGAATGTGAAAAAATGGACTATAAAACAAATGATAAGAGCGAGAGAGTGGCTTGAAGCCTGAAGACATTTATTTGTTCGCTTATTGAATTCGTTTTCGTTTCTTGGGCGATAAAATTTTTAGCATGCTGACGACTGGAGCTTCGAAAGAAACCGAAACAACAAACGATATGAGGTATGAGGCAACAACTTGTCCAAAGAACGTTATTACCTGAAAATAAAATAAAAATATTGTAAATTAAAATAAATTTTAATAATTTTGAAAGGCGATTAGTTCAAAAATGGAAAATAAAAATGTTAATTATATTTTCCAGTTGGTCACTGGATCCGGAAACTAGAAAATGACAGTGCATTCATTTTTTGACTAGAAATTTTTATAATTTTCAGTGGAAAAAGCTATCTAATAATTTTCAATGTCACTTGATATTACATGAAATTATGCCAGTTTTGAGGTCATGTCATATGTACTAACCCGATTCCTACATTACTGACATTTTCTTTTCGAACAAATCACGTCCACACAAAATGAGATATCAAGTTGAAAATTTGGAAAGTTAAATAAAAGGCATTAAAGAACGTTTCTATGGTCCTAAATTTTTTGAATTACAAAAAAAATTGAGAATTTAAATTTAATTACTATAAAATTGAATAATTTTAAATTGAAAACGTTTCAGATTGAAACGAATTGTACCCGTATAATAATAATATAATATTCAAATATAATAATGGTAAGTTTTTAAGTTGAAGCGCTAGAAATTGAAATAGGATGTAGGATTGAAATGAACGAATTTTGAATTAAATCATTCAAAATTCTATAATGAATTCTAAATGGATTACTCTAAAACTTGAATAATTAAAAAGATTGCATAATGATTATCATTGCAAATTGGATAATTTCAAGCTTGAAGCGTTTAAAACTTTAGTACAATGTATGCGTTTGAGATTAAATTATTTCCAATCGAAGCGTTGCAAATTGTATGGTTTCAAATTTAAAACCTAAATAATTGAGCCATTTGCAATTGAACCGCCGCATGCAATAAGGGGGTATACAATTTTTCTGCACCATTCGGTTGACCCCTGAGCAACTTTTTTTTATATTAAAATTTTTATTTTTAAAATATATATCCTTATAGGAAATTTTATTGTGCATCTTTTTTTTCTCTTGTAAAAAGTTGTCACTTTTGTTGTTTCCAAAATAAATGCAAAAACACTTTTTTTGAGAAACGACGATTTTCAGTGTTTTTTCACTTCAACTCGCTATAAATCCCAGAGTTTTCGATTTTTTACTTTAAAATTTCAGGAGTTACTCATTAGAATACTATTAAAGTGTTAGTAAAATCAAAATTAACAGTTATTTCTATTAAAAAAAAGTTAATAATTTTTTTCTGAACGGTTTTATAAACATCGTTTGAATATTTTCAAACGCAAAGTCTATCGACGTAACTTTCAGGTACAATAAACTTCTAGCGGATGAAATGTTCACTAGGCTCCACATAAGTTTTCTGAAAAATTTGACTTTCATTGGTCCAGCTGCTGACAAACTATGATGCTTTAATTAGTTTAATTCTTTCGCTCGGCGTCGTGAATGTAGGACTCAGCGAGGTCTATGAGAAAGGCGAGTCGCAGTGCTGATTCCTAAAGGTCTGTACGTAAAAACTTATATTTTTTATCATAAGTTATTGAAATGGAGTAATTGTTAATTAAAATAATTAGGAAAATGAGAGTTTCATGCATGTAAATACCA
This sequence comes from Andricus curvator, assembly GCA_932195095.1. Lineage (NCBI taxonomy): Eukaryota > Metazoa > Arthropoda > Insecta > Hymenoptera > Cynipidae > Andricus > Andricus curvator. The sequence continues at coordinate 63,449 of CAKNYM010048400.1, read as the reverse complement.
AAGAAATATTCCAAATAAGTATATTAATTTATTATAATGATGTATTGCGTCGAATAACCGAACGAGTCTAATATCACAGTAAGAATTCATTTTTCTACTTAATATATTAATAATAAAATTCTAATCTTCATCGGAAGTGGCTTCGTCGGATGAAAAGTGAACAACTTGACTATAGCTCTTAGCAATAGCTTTTTTAATATTTATTTTTGCAAAATACTCATTGTAAAACGCCCTTCCTTCTTCGCTCAGGTAAACCATTAAACTTTTAATGTCTTTCATTTTTGCGGAAGTAATGCCAACTCGTGGGGGAGGTAGGTTTTGCAAATCTCCAAGTTTAAGCTTCGAACGAACGTGATAAGTAGAAGGGTTTTCTCCTAAGTAGTTATTAAAAACATCTATTTGTCCGGTTGCATAGTAGTGAATTACGCGTGCTATTTTATATTTATATTTTTTTTACATTTTTGGTCTGAAGTAAGGATTTTCAGTAAAAATCCTCACTGAGTTAATTTAGTGACTGTTTTCTGACTGATTCATATCAAAAGAGATTTTTTACATTTATGGAAACTTTAACTTAGAATTTGCCAAATTTTTTATATCAATCTTTAAATACCTTATTCTTTCGAATTTTTCGAATATTTCTTTTCCTTACTTCTTTTCCTTCTTTTCCTTACTTCTTTTTCTGCCTCGAGGTTTCAAAAAAACTAGTTCCATTTTATTGAACAATAAATAATCACATTTCATAATTCAAAAATTGTGAGGTATATTTTATAAGCACTCTTCTTAATGCACATTATTTGTCTCACTATTATTATGTTTACCGCGATGTTTACAAATTTTTCTGAGAAATCCTTGAACATTATTTTTAGACAAAGAAAGAAGAAAAGAAAGAGGGAAAGAAAATAATAAATAATAATAAAATTTTTGTAGAAAAATTCTGCAAAATATAAGTTTTTACGTGCAGACCTTTAGGAATCAGCACTGCGGCTCCCCTTTCTCATAGACGTCGCTGAGTCCTACATTCACGACGCCGAGCGAAAGAATTAAAGCATCATAGTTTTTTAGCAGCTGGACCAATGAAAGTAAAATTTTTCAGAAAACTTATGTGGACCCTGGTGAACATTTCGTCCGCTAGAAGTTTATGTACCTGAAAGTTACGTCAATAGACTTTGCGATTGAAAATATTCAAACGATGTTTATAAAACTGTTCAGAAAAAAATGATTAACTTTTTTTAATACAAATAAATGTCAATTTTGATTTCACTAACACTTTAATAATAGCCTAATGAGTAGCTCCTGAAATTTTAAAGTAAAACATCGAAAACTCTGGGATTTAGAGCGAGTTGAAGTGAAAAAACACTGAAAATCGTCGTTTCTAAAAAAATGTGTTTTTTGCATTTATTTTGGAAACAACAAAAGTGACAACTTTTTACAAGAGGAAAAAAAGATGCGTAATACAATTTCCCATAAGGGTATATGTTTTAAAAATAAAAATTTTAATTTAAAAAAAAGTCGCTCAGGGGCCAACCGAATGGCGCAGAAAAATTTTATACCCCCTTATTGCATTGAAAACAATTAGACATTGTTCAATTTGAAGGGTAATTACTACCATTTTTGAAATTTTCTACAGCATTAAAAAAATATCATAAAATTCATGCAACTACCCTATTTGAAATTCTATAATATTGAACTTGTTAATTGAAACCTGTCAAATTTGAATGCTCAAATACTTCAAATTGTAAATTATTCAGTGTTCACGGCTTGAATTCAAAATTCGAATGACAGAAAAAAAGTATTAAAAATCGGGAAATGACCAACATTTTTGTTTAGTTTTTAGTGGTCACCATTTTTTAAAATTAAATTTATTTTTTAGTAATATTTTAATATGTTATTTACCATTGAGTCCTTTCCTAGATGTAGTGGCGAATCTGCGTTCATTGCAGTGAGTCTAATAACAATAGGATGGACCAGATATGCACAATATGTCACCCTGCTGAAGGGATACAGGATAGGCGCTGACAAAATATCATTTACATACCCTGAAAACATAAAATAATATTAGGAAAAGTTACAGTTGTAATTTTAGAATGTATTTACAATTTCGATCGTTCAACTGAACGATTTTTTTTATCATTTTAAATTTGTTCTGAAATATTGTTCCAGCTAAAAACCGAAATACATTTTTTTCTCTATTAATAGGCTCCCTATTTTATTAATAGTTGTCCCGAAAAATTGGCGGAGCTGGAAAAGGGTATGAACTAGTCCCGAAATTTCGGGACGACTAGTCGAATTTATGAAAAATATTTGACTAATCATCCCGAATTTCGGGACGACGAGACACTTCGTTATATTAATAAACAATAATCAACTTCAAGTACCTAATTTTATAAATTCATTGCAAAGGGAAACTGTTTTTAATCATTTAAGTTAATTAAAGAAAGAAAGTTAATTTGTTTTTTAACTTTATAACATTTGAAGTGAAGTTGGAAATAAACATTGATCGTGTGTCCGAAAAAAGAATATGAGCCGTATTATGTAATAGGGGTTAATGTTCCCGGTTGTTCCATATCAGGTTTTCCCCTTTTATTTTCATTACATAAAATGTAATAATGTAACCACTTTTTGATACAATGATCTTTTTACAAGGAAGGTACAATCTGAAGTTTTGCAAGAAAGACTTTCTAAAGGTTTTAAGTTCTACTTTGAAACGGTCTTTTTTGATTATGCAAAATTATTATAAACTTTGAAAGGTATAAAAATCTGATATTAATTAAAATATTTTATTGTTTCTTTGTTACATTGTAATTTTCGGAAAATAATACCTGAGGGTATATCTGAATTATATTCTTTTTACAAACTTTTATACAAATCTACAAATAACTCCTAAAATATTAAGTATTGTGCAATATTTTTGTACTGATTCTAAACGTAAAATTAAATAGAAATTTAGTAATCTATTAAGAAAATTGAGGAACTTTCCCTTGTATTTTTCCCGGCGCAGATTTTTAAAAAAGACATTCTTGAAAATGAAAAAAATATCTAACTACAATTATTATTAGAGATAAACATAAAAATCCAATGCAAATGTGCTGGTCTGTTTGTATTTTGACGACTTTTTTTTGTCTAATTTCTATCTCAGGAAAAATACAAGGAAAAATTACAAGATTTATTCTCAAGATTGCCGAAATTTTATGGACACTTATCGTTCAATTAACATTTTTGTAACAGACGATAACAACTATTTTTAAAAAAGGGCTCAGAGCAATTTTTATTTTCTGTCCAAAAAAAACATTTTGCATTGTCCACGGATGAAATATAAGCTAATCGAGGATGGGCCATTTAAAAAATGTCTATAAAACAGTTTAGAAAACTTAATAATCGGAAAAGAATGTTAAAAAATATTAAAAACATATTTACATGAGTAAAAAACGAACTTTTTGGGATGTAAATTATTCTTATGTTTTACATCTGGTAATCATATTTGTTTTTCGTGAGTCCGAGATGGAATCCCATACTATAAACTTTTTCCTCAAGTTACTTTAGATTCAAAATCATCTACACTGAGGCAAATATGTTCCGAACTTCGCCCGGAATCGTATCATACTCAAATCGCAATACATGCACATTCTCGTATTGAGTAATGTCATACTATAATCGCGCTATTTTATAAAAAATTCCTCGCTCCTTGTGCCTGTACTTTTCTCGGTGTAGATTTGTAATCTGTCGACGCTTTCAACATCAAATCTTTGATGAATATTTAAAACTCATACAGAGAAATGAAAAGCGTTTGTAAATTTGCTTTTAAAAACACCTTCGTTGAATTTGACCTGGTGCCCCACCTAACAGCTTTCATCTCAGAAGATCATAATTTTTAGAGTCAACAGTTACCTCCATATCCTGTACTGCACGCGATCACTATCCACGCTAAACCAAGAGCCCAGGCAGTATGGCCCAAGGAGGAATAAGCAGCTGCCGTCACAGGGGAAAGTTCAGCTTCGTACAAACCATAGAGAAGACTCAGAAGACAAGCTGAAGACAGCATCCAGCCAACAACAACAGTGGTCTGAAATTAAAAGAATCTCGTTTTAACGACACTCTTAAAATTTTTGTTCGTAATCTTCTCGGCTCACTACCCACCTTGGACATCTTTACTTTGCAATCAGTCTTAAATAGAAAGTATCCGACGGACATTCCGATGAGATATGGACCCAATCTTGTCCATGGTTTGTCGTAAATCTTGTCAAAGAGTGCCAGTGGATCATCGACACTTGGCATATGGTTATTAATCAGGGCAATGTAACCAGTTGTTAACCACGAGCTTACCAGTAGTATGATCACCGAAAAGGCTGCGATTTTGAAATGATTCGTCGCCAGAATCAATATTACTGCACCCACGACGTAAAATTGAGTGTCATCTGCTACGTACCAACTCCAAAGCATACACTGTTAACAAAAATGATTATTTAAATATTTAAATGAGTGTAAGAAACCTTCAAACAGGAATAGAGGAGTCAAGTAAGGTTTATGTATACCTCAGAACCCGGCGGAGATCCACCGATTTTAATGAAACCTTTTTCATTGCGATGCTAAATATGTGTATAGTGAAAAGTTAAAAAAAATCCTGTTCGCTAATTTGAAAATCCAATTTTTTTTAAATTCCCAAAAAACGAAAAAAAACTTGAATAATGTAAGTCCTAGAGCAAAAAAAGCACTGTGTATATATTGGGGTTGCTGATTACGAATTTAAGGTCAAAATATTCAAAATGGCGGATCTAAAGTTTTTAGCATTCATGAATTAAAGAAAAAAAATATTAATAAATGATTAATATTTGGCATGCATATTCCTTAAGGCATAAGAAGTTAATAAAAAATCATTTTGACCCGGGATGAAGGGTCAAAACACCCTTAAATCGTGGAAAACACCCCCAAACGATGGTTTTTAACGATTATTTTGGAAAGGGTGCATCGGTAAAAAATGAATTTTTGCAAACAACTTGTACATAAAAAATATATAAAAAATGATGATATTCACTTTTCCTTTGCCGGCCATATTTTCTGAGATATCCACCCTGGGAGTAGGGGGTGAGTTGTACCGCGCGGGTCGTACGCTCCTTTCGTAGCTCATATCTCCAAATTGGATGGTTTTTCAATGCAAATGCAGAGAACTTAAATTGTAGAACGGGAAATTCTATATAATTTCAGTTCTGTACACTTTCATCCAGAACTCGCCCCCTACTCCCAGGGCGGATATCTCGGAAAATATGGCCGACAAAGGAAAAGTGAATTCCATCATTTTTCATGTATATTTTATGTATAAGTCTGCAAAAATTCATTTTTTACCGATGCACTCTTTCCAAAATAATCGTCAAAAAACATTTTTTGGAAGTGTTTTCACCCTTCATCCTTGGTCAAAATTATTTTTTATTAACTTCTTATGCCTTAAGGAGTATGCATGCCAAATATTAATTATTTATTATTTTTTTTTAAGTTTATAGATGTTAAAAACTTTTGGTTCGCCATTTTGAATTTTTTTGACCTTAAATTCATAAAATCAGCAACTCCAATGCAATATACATATACACAGTGTTTTTGTTGCTCTAGGACTTAATTTATTCAAGTTATTCAAGTTTTTAATCAATTTTTAGGAATTTTTGAAAACAAATTGGCTTTTAAAATTAGCGAACAGGTTTCTTTCTTAACTTTTTACTACACATACTTAGCAACACAGTGTAAAATGTTTTATTGAAATCGGTGGATTGCCGACGGGTTCTGAGCTTTTTCATTTTGAACGTCTAACGTGACTTTTAGAAGAATTAAAGCTAAAATCGTTTTCTATAGTCTTAGATGCATTTCAACTTAAACCTTTAATTTAGAAGTACCTAAGATAAGAGACTTTCAAATTTGGGTTTCTGTTGGTACCCTGAAAAAAAAATTATTTGAATCGGAGAACAATTTTTTCAATCAAAGAAAATTTCTTTGATTCAAAGAAAAGGTAGTGCAGAATATGGCTAAAGAAATATTTCTTCAGTTTAAAGAAATTTTTGTTTAGATCTGAGGAACGCAATGCTTAAGACATAGAAATATTCACTTGAAACTGTGAAATATTCGTTGAGTAAAATAGATTTGATATTGACTGTAATAAATAAGTATTTGATAAGATAGGTGAGTTCCGTAATGTAAGGAAGTATTGTGTAAGTCTAGGAAGATAATTATTACATACAAATAAATATTACATATACATATAAATAGACTGAGTAAATTTTGTTTGAACCAAATATATGATTCGTTGATTCAAATAAGCGTATTTTAAGATAAAATAAACATTTCTCTGTAACAAACAAATTTTTTTGACGGGAATAAATCTTTATTTCTAAGATGCGACATATTGATCATATTGTTCAGAATAAACACGTAACAGAGTTAATAAAATAATAATTGATTCAAAGAACAATTTACTTAACTCAAAATACCTATCCAGTTTAAAGAATTTGAATAGATAAAGTAAAAAAACTAAGCAGGCCCGTTTATTGCAAAAAATGTTTATTGAAATCATAATGATTATAATTTTATTTTCATTTCATGGAGTAGACAAAAAAATTTCAAGCACGGCCAATACTTAGAAAGACCGATAAACACTAATCACTAAATTTTTCCAGATTATACACAGAAAAAACAAACACTTAATTTAAGTCGAAAATTGGAATTTTTTTAAGGTGTAACAAAAAGAAGCATATGAATCCTGAATTTAAGAATTTGTTTTAATTATTAAAGTAAGCAAACAAAAAGACTGAAATTCAGGCAATAAATACCTAAAATTAAGGTAGTAAAGACCTGAAATTAAGACGATATTTATACTGAAAAGCTAGTGTAATATAAGCATAATATTTTTTAAATCCTTTTGGATTTTCTATAAATTCACAAGTAGAACACTTTGTCTATACAATCATACTTTTCGATGACAATTTGGATAAAGAACAATGTGTGTTCCTTGAAAATCTAACTTCACACTAAACATGTGAGTAGAAAATGCAGTTTTTACTTCGAAAAACAGTCAATAGACAGTTCACGAGTGACTTTTTAACTGAATACAATTTAAGATACAGCATATACAATTCCGATTGTGTTCGAGAATTTTAGAGACTTACGATAAAGCGCCACTTGAAACGCGGACTAGATTATAGAAACGGAGCAGAATACCAATACCGCGTCGTGCGCATGTCCCAGCGCGATTAAGGCAGAGTCAACCTGAAATTCAGTAAGGCGTACTTCTCAATTTTAGGTAACGAAAGCCTTACATGTTATTTCAGGTTGCCTTCAACTTACTTCCAGAACTGTATATTGAAATTTAGGTGCACAGATTATTTTATTTTAGTCGAGAAATGCTTATTTTTTATTTAAGATGAGTAAGTGCTTTATTCAAGATCGTGTGTATACTTAAATTTAGTTTCTTCCTTATTTCAAGTCAAATTTGAGATTAAGTCGAATATAACTTTAAGTATACGTTTTTACTGTGTATCTATGGTGAAATGGCTATAACCATACATTTTCATCATACTTAAAGACTTGAGAATCAATTTCTATTGTGAGACCAAAAACTCTGCGCACCTAGCGGCATATGTTCTGAACTACGCGGTACAAATAAAGAATTTTACCAAAATATTTTTTCGAACGAATGGTGTATGAAGTTATTTCAAAAACACATTTCTTTGCTTGAAGGAAATGTTTATTGGAGATGCATCACTTGACTTTATTTATCAGAAGAAGCGTTTCTTCCCAGTAAATAAATTAATACTTAAGTGTTCAAATTACTTCATTCAACATATGCAATTTTCTATTGGAATAACAGTACCCACCACCTTATATGTAATAAATATCTCTTTCACTTAATTAATATCGCTTTTAGTTATCTCAATATTTCTTTAATTCAAAGAAAACAAAAATGCATCCATGAATTATTAATTTCAAATAGAATGTTTTTTAATTCAAAAGCTCAAAATCATTGAACTAAAGAAATGTTTCTTTGGATGCGAAGCAATATTTCAGGAATAGGTGCTTAGTTTTAAAGATATGAATTCCTTGAGTTAATTATCTCACATACTCAGGCCAACAAATATTTCTTTGCTTCGAAGAAATGGCGCTCAAAGAAATGATTTCTTTGAATCAATACACGAGTTTGTTGCCTTTGAACAATATTCTGTACAATCACGTAAAAAGGTTTCTTGGCTCAAAGAAATGGAATCAAAGAAATGCATTTCTTTGGATCCAAGATTTTGATCAGTGTATACATGGGTAACATTATTCTTCAACTTGCATAACCGTGACACCTGATCCCCTTCGATTTTAATCAAACATTTTCATAGTGCTTATAGCTATGACACAAACTTCGTCCAACAGCTTTTGAGTAAAAAGTTCATTATTTTCCAAATACTCTGCTTCTCAACTCTGACACTTTTGAAAATATGGATAAATCCATTAAATACTTTCCAACTTGATTAATATCACTGATACATTTTTCCTTGCAGGCAACTTCTTGGAAACTGGGTATTTCGAAAGTTTTTGGTGTCATTGATTGCGAAAATGGGGTCAGTTTAATAGAAATGTTTTATATATAATATGGATATCATATTGGATGCATCATCTTGAATTTTGGTTTTCTGGAAATTTTGAACTCAAATTCTTATGTACTGAACGGCTCAAAAAACATTACACACACAAATCAACTTTAGAAAAAAATAGTATAATTTGAAATTCAGCATACTTATAAGAAAATATTGATTCTCATATTTCTCAAGAAAACAAATGATAATCAACATTAAATTAAAATTAATTACTTTATTATCATTTATTATATTAATTATATAATTCATTAAGGAATCAATAAAACCGGAATAGTATGTAACGAAAAAAGTCTGTAAAGTTGTGAACTTTTTTTTTAAGAATAGAAAAATAAATTTTAAGTAGTTGTAAGATGGCAAATTTTGATTATAATTATATAAATAAAATTGTAAATACTGAATAAGATAATGCAGGTTGTTAAAAAGAGCAGGATTTGGTTGAAAATGACACTACTACATTTGAACTAGTTGCCATTAATGATATAACGTTCATTATTCTTGAATTATCTTCTGGACATAAGATATTTTTACTAAAGGTTATTTTGTTTGCATAAATAAAATTATGAATGATCACGATTGTTTTGTGCCTGGATTCGGTAATTAATTTATACATTCTATATGTATCTTTTATCATTCTTAATATACTCCAGTCTACAGGAGATAGTTAAACATGAATTTCGCATAGATTACAAATAGATCTTGTAATCATTCAACCTAAAGTTTTCATTTGAGTTTTTTCCTCATTATATTCGAAAATTGTTCTTATTATTATACCATTAGGCAATTCTCGTGTTATTTATTTCAATAACACGTTCGTTCCGCAACACTGCTCCGACCCGGGTTGCTGATCAATCTCTCTAGCGATAATCCCAAGTGAAGAGTCTCACAAAGCCGTCATGTGAAGCTCCCCACTCGGGCCCATGAGTATCCAAGGTCTTTTGTATCAGGCGTCATTCACCCTACTGACACTCTTTTTATCTCGCTTTTTATAAACTGTTTGTCGCCACACTTTTCGGTCCTGGCATACTTCTCAAGCTTCCTTCACGTCCATACATTTTCTCATGGAAGTTCTCGTGTTTCTATGGCTTCTTATCTGTCTACGAATTAGTGTCTCATTCGCAAATTCTAACCATTCTAATCGCATAAATGCTGTGGCTCTCGTCGATACTGTTTCATGCAATATTCCTTCAATTATCTGTTTGCTGATTTTATCAGCGGATTTTGCGATATTGTTTTTAAAATAGGCTGTGCCTAGTCGTCTCGAAAAACTGGGGGGCTGCGCACTGCCCATTTGTCGCTACGATGCTGGTGGTTAAGCATGGTCGATCAACCCCCTCTCGACCCTGAGGGGCTCGACTCTCAACCCGAACCGGCCGCGGCAACAATAAATTATCGGAACGCAGTAAATCCGGACTCATTCAATCCAAGTTCCAGTGTAGTACACAAATACAATGAAAATATGATATGTGTACGTTTTATAAGTATATATATATATATTAGCGGGATTTTTTTTTGCTTTTTTTAAATTCAACTTGGCACCCCTGCAAATTGTTCTGTTTGCTGAGAAAATGACCTCTGATTTGTTTCAGAATTTCAAAAAAATATTCAGAGGTCGCTCAAGGCCATTTTAGGGCAACAATTCTCATTCCTAATTAAATTGACGCTATTCATTGTTTATTTATTTCTGATGCGTATGAATTGAAGGGCCGAATAATACAACTCGCCGAGCGCTCGAAATGACGTAAAACTATTGTCCAACTTGATAAAAAATGGAAATCGCAAATTTCCATTAACAAAAAATATTACTCGACGCGGCTTGTCAAGGCGCATCTTTTTTCTATTAGTCATTTTTTTGCAAAGTAACTAGTTTTGAAAATAAAAAATGAAAACTAATTTTTTTTCGCCCGAAAAAAGGCAATAAAATCAACGTTTAATAAAACTTAAACTGCGGTTGTCCGGAAACTAATTGACCAAATCACTTGAAATTCAAACTGGAAGTTCATGACTCTTTACAGAAGCCAATGACATGAATAAAAATATCGTAGCGATCTATGGTTTAATATTTTCGATCGATGTATCGATCGACCCGGAAAACCGCGTTTTTCACATTTCACGTAGCGAGGAAGTTTTTCATTTCACGAGTCTCGCCAAAAAGAAACATATCTCCATGGTCGTCAAAATTTGGCCAAGTTTTAGGCCAAATTTGACATCGATCCGATGAAAATTGTAGGAGCTCCTGATTTTTAAAGAAAAGCGTCAGCGCACGAGGCCGGAGAATCCTGGCGCTTGCGGCATTTGCCTAACGTGAAAGTTTTGCGGACACGTGATCTGTTAATTATAGCACATAATTATTGTTGACAAGTGATTCAACGATATTTTCACCCATTTGCAAGCGTTTTGCGAACTATTATATCCGAAAATTCATTTCTGCAATCCGCAAATTGTCGATTCAAAAGTCGCGCTGCACGGAAAAAATTTATCCGTAAAAAAGTCACGAACTAGTAGCTAGGTCTCGGATATGAGAAAAATTCATCAGATATTTATGTATTTTCGTAAATAACCTGCGAACTTTGAGAAAGATTGAGGAACTCGATGTGAAAATTCTAAAACGGTTCATCACTTTTTTTTACGTGAATAATTACAAAAATATTACGAGTGATTGGGAAAAGATTCTCAGAGCACTCACGAGTTTGCCCGACAAATCTGGGAACTCCAAACTAAGTCGCCCTGTACGTGGGCGACGCACACCCGCGCGGTGCGTGTGTGCGCTCGTATGTGTGCCTCGAGCTCGTCGAATGAGTGGCTAGAAGTTTTATAATATCTATTTTGTTTGGCCTCGATGGCTGCGCGTGTTTACGCACTCCTGGTTTATGTTTAGAAACTGGTGAGTCAGCAGTGTTTGAGGTTCGAATCTTCTGAGTTGTGAATTTATAAATTAATATAAAATTAAATCGCACAAATAAAATTTTTCCTCTTTTTATTTCAGTCTGAAATTTTCAGGAACTGTTCGTAGGAAATTCGAACTGTTCGTAAGAAACTTCGAAATTTATGCATATATTTCTCATAGAAATAAGGATTTAATGTTTCATTTTTTTATCTCGTATCCGAGACCTAGCTACAAGTTCGTGACTTCTTCACGGATAAATTTTTTCCGTGTGGCTCGCGTACTCCGATAAACAATTAAAAGGCGTCCACAGCTTGTCTTTTGTTTTTCACTACGCTGTTACTTTTTCACAGTATATCGCGTAGTATATTTTGATGATATGTCAAGACACGTTGAGAAATGTCCAAATTTGTACCTGTATAAATTCGACTTTAGATTTTTTGTGATACCCCCCCCCCATTTTTTTAGTTTTCCGGAAAAAGGAATTCATTATTTTTTTTTAACATGGGGTTTTAAATGGGAAAAGCTCGATTTTCAAAACAATGGAAAAAAGAAGTACTAGTTATAAACTTTTTGTGAATTAAAGTATAGTCCTCTTAAGGAGTATCCAAGGAATAATTTCCACCCAATAACTTTATATTTTGACACTCCAAATCCTCTTTTATTGTGCCCCGAAAATGCCCGAAAAAATGCAAAATAGCAGTTTTCTATCAAATTCATGCTAAAGACGGTATTTTTTGACATTTTTTCAACATGAATTATTTTTAATCGATAAGTGACGAGTTTTGAAGTATATTTTGAATCATTTTAAATAATTTTAATTGTTTGAATAATTATTATTTGTTTAAACATTTTTTTTCCTGTGAATCGTGAAAAGTTATTATCTTTCGGAATAAATTATACAAAGTTGATGAATGTCAAGGGTGGTAGTTCTTGTTTAACATATTTGGTAATTATTTAAATAATTTTCAGTTGTTTAAACAATTTCTTCTTCCAAAAATCGTAAAAATTTATTATTTTCTGGGAATAATTACACAATTAAAGAATGTTGAGAGCAATATATTTTTAAAGGATATTTGGTGATTATTAAAACAATTTTTATTTGTTTAAATAATGTTTCCCTCTGTAAAGCGAGAATTGTTTAAATAATTACCAAATAAGTAAAACAAGAACTACTACTTTTGACATTCATCAACTTTGTACGATTTATTCCGAAAGATAATAACTTTTCACGATTTAGAGGGGGAAAAATTGTTTAAACAAATAATAATGGTTTAAATAATTTAGAATTATCTAAATTATATATATCTAAAATATATCGACTAAAAATAATTCATGTTGCAAAATTTTTTTAAAATACCGTCTTTAGCATGAATTTGGAGTGTCAAAATTTAAAGTTATTGGGTGGAAATTATTCCTTGAATACTCCTTAAGAGGACTATACTTTAATTCACAAAAAGTTTATAACAAGTACTTCTTTTTTCCATTTTTTTTGAAAATCGAGCTTTTCCCATTTAAAACCCCATGTTAAAAAAAA
>CAKNYM010048400.1:0-23049 GCA_932195095.1 Andricus curvator | reverse complement strand
AAGACACCCCCTCCCTAACCCTACGCCACCCACCAAAAACTGTTGAAAAAGGGTCGGGGGTGCTTGCGAGTCGTAAATGCCTCCCAGTCGAAATCGATTCGAATTCGAAGGCTCCCCTATAAACATCAGTGTACTTCAAAAAACAGAAGAAAATCGAAATTTTCGAGTGGTAAAAGCTCGATACCTCGAAAACGGTAAGAGACCGACACTTTTTTCGGCCAGATTCGTGTTCAACATGAAAAAATACATAAAATATGTGAGTTTGAACAAAATCGAAGGTTATCGACCTTCGATGCAGTTTTACGAACTATGTATAGTGCTCAAAATAATGAACTAACCTACCGAAAGTTTTATACCATAAGAAATACATTTTCTTCTTAGATTCACAGGACGTTCCTGTGTGTATGCCCATCTGTAGGCGGCAACAGAAAGTATTATTTTTATAGAATATAAATTCACTAATTTTGTACAGAATAAATACTGAAATAGAACCCACATGGATAATGCAATATTTACCCATGCAGAAGTGTCTATTTTAAATGCCCATAATTTTAATAAATCCATTTTTTTATTGCATAGTGTCGTTCACTAGAAGGGTGTCGACAATGCCCCTGTTTACCTTATTTCTAGTGATGAAATGTTTGTTATCCATACAAAAATATATGCTTGTTTGGTTTTACCATAGGAAAGAATGTCCCATTCAGTGAAATTCTCATTATGAAAAATCCCAGGGGATAAGGAGGATCGTCCGGGATATCTTCAGATAATGACTGTGGACCACTTTCACCGACGTTCCTCGTTCTTTTTGGTTCACTGTTGAATTCTCGAACTCCATTATCATTAGTTGAAGCAGAGTAAAGAGATCTTTTTTCATTTCTTTTTCCAATAAAGTAACACTCAGTAGCTGACCCAGTGTAATAAGAGTTTCCCCAAAAGTAACCATTGGTATATCTCCCAGATGCATCGTCCACTGAAAACATAAAGCAAACAATTTTGTTTAATTTGCGATATTCTCACACATGTTTCTATCATTTTCATTCTATCATTTTTAAATTGAATAAAAAGAAAAATTATTGACTTAATGAATTTTTAAGGGATGGAACCCTTTACCCCTAACCCGGTTCGGAATGTCTATTCGTCCAGAATTCCGGACGAACAGCCGACCCGTCCCAAGCAGGCTATTTGTCAAGAAAATTTTACACGAATAGAATATTTACTTTGATTTGAATAATTATGTATAATTGTCCTGAAATTCGGCATGACTAGTAATTTAGTAACATTTTGGCTACTCTAAAAAATAAAATAATAATTTTGTATAAAGAAACTGATCAAATAACTTCTTTTCCAACCCCCCTTGAAAACGCAACTTTTCATACATGTGAAGAAGGGGCAATGTCGTCGATTTGAGGCCCGTGACGACTGCAAATGCGCTCTTCGCGAGCGGGCTGACATAGCATTTTATAGCCGCCTCACCGGCAGTAAAGTAAATTTCAAGAATGAAGTAGATCGAAGTGAATGTGACTCCAAGACAACATCATGGTTGGTATCATATCTGCAGCCAATTTCATGTTATTGCGGATAACTCAGCATCAAATTGTAGCAGAGCTATCCGCGTTTCTCACCTGCTTCTTATGCATGAATACTTGGGAGTTTGTAGGGGTCGAGCTACAAAAAGTATCGTGTGCATCACGGGCGTGAATGAAGGCAATCTTCGCTTGTACGATTCTGCAAACTTCGCACTGTTCAAAAATCACCTTCATTACGCCCTTGATACACAATCTATTATTCTTTAACCCTTCGAGGACAACGTGGGGTGTATGGCCACCCCAACGGAATAAAAAACGCATATTCGCTGTGTACAGGTTGCAGGAAGGCTTCCCGCTTTGAGTACCTTCTCTTTCAGTATCACTTCAGCCCCTGACGCATTTTTTTTTGTGCTTCTTTTTTTTTTTTTTGATTCTAGGTATTTGGGATTGAATCCAAGTATTTCTCGAACCCCGGAAATGCGCCATTAATAATCTAAACGCAAAAAACAGAGTGGGGTGTGCAAACACCCCACGTTGCTCTATACGTCCCACGATTCCACGTTGTCCTCGAAGGGTTAAAGGAATGCGAATAACTTAGTACTTAGTAACTTAATATTTCTTGTTCTTTCATCTTTCATTAAAAAAAACGAACTTGATGAGCACTCATCTGGTTTGCGAGTTATGAATATTAAAAAGCAGCATTCCAGTCGAATGCTTGTACCGCGCAGTATACGCACTGGTATACGTGAGGAAATCAATTTTTGTTACTGTCACTAGTTAAAAGCTTACGGAAACTATTTGTGTCCGCTACGAGGGGTGTCTCACTCAGGATTCAAATGAAATCGTTCGAACAAAGTAAACGAATTCGTACGAATCCTAACGATTTTGATGAATTCTGATATTGACGAACCGGAATCCTTTTTTAGGAATCGGGAGCTCCGAACGCTGTACAGTCACAGCGTTGCGGAGCGTTGGAGCTACGAATTCGTCCAGAGTCCCACAAAGTTTGACGAATCCGACGAATCCAAGCAGTGACTGCGAAGCGCGGAGTCGTACAATGCGTATAACGCACGAGTAACGCACTCACTGCTTAAATATTTCTTTTTTTTCTAATGATTTCTGAACATTAAAAACTATTTAAAGAACATTTATAAATGATTTCAAGTTAAAGTGACAATAGAAATACTAAGGATGAAAATTAATATAAGAATTTAGTAATTAATATAGTAATGAATTATTACAATTTGATTAATTCTAGAGTAAAAGAAAATTATGTTGATTTTGTCCTTAATTTTTAACGTGTGAAAATTAATTAATAAATTTAATTGATTTATTAATGTATAACTGCAAATTGTTTTATTAACATTTAATAGTAAAATACCTTGAACATATATTGGGAAATAATTCTGTTCTTAACATTTTGCTACCACCGAGGCTACCACACTATAATTTCTCAACTTTTTTACATTTTCAAAGAGATAAGAAAAATTAGATTATGGGAAAAACTTATTTTGATCTTTTTAATAATTTTGAAAGCTTTTGGTATTATATTGTTTTAAATGTTTCTCCTAAGAAGATTTTTGACATTAATAAAAATGTTAGCTTTGAGTTCAAAAAAAAAAAGAAATAAAGAAAAATTTGATATAGTAAAGTATGTAAGTAAGTATACCATTAAGCCATTTCCCTTTCAGGGTAGGCGTGACACTACTCGATTCCGGTAGTGTCTCTAGGTGGATAGTTTCTTGTAGTAAATAACTACAAGTGTGGGCTCACCACACCCACGATGTGCCAACAGCACACAGTATTATCGAATGGTCACCCATCCAAGTACTAACTACGCCCAACGCTGCTTAACTTCAGTGATCGGACGAGAACTGGTTTTTTCAGCGTGGTATGGCCGTATACCAAAATATAAATACTGAAAAATTTAAAAAATCGCCCTTAAATTTGACTATTAAGGATTGCCATTCACAGATACATTCTTTTAATGTTGAAATAAAACAAATTATGGAGAAATTAAATCAACAAGTTCCCTCCTTTATTATTAAGGAATGTTTTAAAAGGGAAACAAAACTTAATAAAATCGCCCTTAAGGATAATAGAAAACATGATCGAAAATTTTTAAACATTTTTAATGAACAAGGAAATGTACAAAAACTGCATTTAAAAATTCACTCAGTTATTTTTCATGATCAACCAGACCCCTGGATACTGAATATTTCTAATGTAATTATTCCACATAGAGTTATTGACATTTTGAGATTAGTTGATGGTTTTAGCAACAAATTTGGGGGGGGGGAACTACATTCAACTACTTGAAATAATTAGAGACATTGAATCAAATATTTAAAAAAATACCTGAGAATAAAATTGATGAATTTAGATCACAATTTATGGGTTTATCGAATGATTTTTTAAATAATGATAATCCAAAAACTTGGTTAGAGAAGGAATTGAATGAGGGTTTAATTGAAACAAAAATTTTCTTAAAAAATCATCCAGAATGAATGATCACTAAATCAGACAAAGGAAGTATTACGGTAGCTATTCATAGGGATGTTTATATTCAAAAAATGTTGCATATTTTTAATGATGCAGATAGTTTTCAATTGGTTTTTTGGTTGACTTTTTCCCTTTTTCTCCCTGTTTTTTCCATTATGTTATTCTTGTCTCCAATTAGCTGAAAAGTGAGGTTGTTTTGGAATTTTATTTTTTTAATTATGAATATTTTTCCTGCTTATTTTGCAAAAATTCTTCGTAGTGAAATGAAATTCTTTTCAATCTTAATTTAAAAAAAAATTTAAATAGAGACACTAAACATATGATTATTTCCAATCTGCAGGGTTTGCTTATGAATAATTTTAAGATTTCTTTAAATCGAGTTTACATAGTTTTACCTCAATTTTTTGTAAGAAATATTTTCTTTCATTTAACATAAAAAAATAATAATAAAATAAATTATGCATTGAATTTTAGTGAAAAAAATTTTTTACAAATGTATTTAAATATTTTGGATTGTTTTCTTTTCCTAATTGGAAAATTTAATAATCTTAATAGATTGATCTTAGAATCACCTACAAATGGTTTAGGTTTAATTGTAAATGAATAATTTTAAGTTTTGAATTTTGCAAAATGTGTGAGGAGAAAAAATATCGAAGACTTTGAGACAATTCTTTTAATTTCTCAGGATTTAAAAAATTTTTAGGTAAACTCAATTATACAGGGCGTCAAGAGAATGCAAAAATATTCTTAAGCTCGTTCTTAAGATTCATGAGAAAATTTAAAATGATTTTTTTCTTAATGAATTCTAAGATAAAATTGAAAAAGAATACAAAGCATTTTAAATTATTTCCTCAAATTTTGAGAAAGAGTATGCAAAAGATTTAAAAGCAAAATTTTGCCACAATACGTAATTTTACAACAAATTTGAGTAAGTGTAAGAGATACTTAGAAGTTTTTGCACGATTCAAAAATAATAAAAATTTATAAGATATTTTAGGAATTTTGAAAGGTTTCAAAAAAATAAAAATAAATTATTTAGGTTCCTAAGAAAAATTAAAATAATTTTTCATTATGAAAAAATAATTTTAAGAGAAGATTTAAAAACATTTCAAGACATTTTAAAAGAGTAAAAGGAATTTCTTAAGATTTATGGGTAAATTTTTCAGGATTTTTTATTTTGAAAAATGAACTTTAAGGGATTTTTTATTTCTTCCAAACTTCTAAGCGTCCTGAATATCTTTTAAAGAGGCTCGAATTTTTCCTAATATTTTTTAGAATCCTGTAAAATAATTTTTTTAAATATTCTAGATTCTTTTTTAACACATCTGAAATATTCAAAAATATTGTTTAATTTTTTCAAGAATCTTATAAAATTTATATTTATATCAGTTTAAAAACAAACTGATAATAGGTCTTTTGTTGTAAGTAATTTCAATATTTGTGACTAAAAAAAATTTTAGAAGCCTTCAGTGTTACATCAAAATGTTGTTTTATTTATTTCTATACAACACTTCATCTTAAAAAACCTTTTTTTTTATTTAGAAAACCTTTATTATGTTTTTAAACATAATACAAACAATGTTACGGAACTTTGGTAAGGGGGGGGGGGGCTGAAGGAAATGTTACGGTCTGTTACACGGGATCTATCGGTATTAAAATGAACATCAACACCGGCGGGAAAAAATAACAAATATTTTATTCTGTGGCGAACATCTGATAAAAAATTTATATTTAATAAAATTGATAATAATTGTTTAAAATATATAAAATTTAAATTTAAATGATAAGAAACTTATTTTCCGTTTTTGACCGTTCTACAAGAGTAACTTTTTCGTCAAATCGATTAAGCATAATATATTTTATATTATTTTTAGCAAGATTATTTTGATTTAGGCCTTCTAAATATTTAATTTCATCAAGCCAATTATCAAATTTTATAACCATGCATACTGCGCAGGTCCGAGATTTGTCCGGTCGCGCGGTCGTTGCGGGGACTCCCCTCGAATTCCTTACGAATTCAAGCATGAATCCCAATGATTCCCGACGGTTCCACTCGAAGTCCTTACGGACTGCTACGAATACTTAACGATTTCATCAAAAACCATCGGACTCGTACGGATTTTCCGTTTTCAAACGATTATTTCACGAATTCGTACATTCACTGCTGATTTCCTACTTTGCTTTTTACGGCATACATTGCCTTACTGGAATCCTTACAGATTGCCCTCTGATTTCTGACGGAATAAGCCGTGATTTTTTGAGTGAGACGCCCCTCGGTCCGCTACATATAACTCTATTAATGTTGAATATGGAATATCGCATTCTAAGAATGTTCCGGAATTTTTTAGAATATTTGCAACCTTCTAAAATGTCTTTGAACTTTCTTTAATAATCTATACTTTTTCAGAATTATATTACGCATTCTGAGAATGTTTTGGAATTTTTTAGAATATTCTGAAATGTTCGAAATTATTTTATTGAATGTTACCTATTTGAAAAAATAACAATTGGATATAAATAATAAAGTAAAATACTGATCTCTGAATTAACTATAATTTAATTAGTAGAAATTGAACTACTACTGAATGTAGAATTAGTAGGATAATTTGAATATGAATGAATAGGAAACTATTAATAATTATTAGTTATATATCTGACGGTGTACCCGAGTTCGACTACCTATTTGGTAGAAACTTGTAACATTATAGTTATTATGTGACATAAGGAAGAAATGCAAGTTCATTTTTCAATTGAAATTATTTAAGTAATCTATTTTTTTTTCATTAAAAAAAGAGCACATTCACTTTATCCAAGTAATCAATTTTGATGTTGAAAAATTGGATTCTACATTAGAGTTCTGGGTGCAAGCAGTTTTTCCCGATTATCGCAGTTTGACCTTTGTACTTACGTAACTTTTTCCTTAACACGTTCACGGCAGAATATGCTTCAATGAAAATTTGTATTTCAGTATTATTTCTTTTAGAAGTTCACAACTTTTCACTAAAGTTTGAGTAAAAAATGACTAATAATTAGTAGATATCTTCAATTAATCAAATTAGTGTTTAAGTTTTCAGTTTTTCAGTAACGCAGATTTTTAAAATCTCACAGTAAATAAAGAACATGACTGTAATGTATAGTCTAATTTTACTAATTCATTTAGTAATATTATCTTTGATAACCCATTTGGTAACCAAATTAATAAGTATTGTTACTATAATTCAACAGCCAAATATAAATTCTAGGAATCAGTAAACGACTTTGCACTAATTAAACTAGTAAAATCTTATTACCTAATTTTGATTTACAGAATGACTTGAAAATACTTTGCTTAAACATAATTATGTCATTGAGATACAAGTAATAATAAAACATAGTTTAGAAAGTGGAAAATCTTCCTAAACTTGTATAGAAAGTCACTGGAGAAGATTTCCTGAAGTAAAATAAAAGAATTCTCAATAATCAAATTAAGAAGCGAGAAGCTCAAGATAAGAGCGCGCCTTCGCCTCATTTCAATTACCGCGATGAAGACAGCTTTCTACTTCTTTTATTCTTCACACATTGACAGATTTGAAAAGCATTTGACGCGACATTACCATTTTATTTTAATTCGAGCAGCCCGTTACGAACTGCTTACTAATACCAAGTGAAACGCAAGTATTAACTTGTAAACTTGCAGGGATTGTCTTCCCGGTGATTTAACTGGATCATTAATAATGTGACTTTTGCGAATTTTTATATTATGTATTTCTAATATCTGTATAACGATTTCGTAATCCTTTTCTAATTTATCACATCACATCATGTATATCAATTTATCATTTTAAAAAAATCTACAGATTTGTGTTCCTTTCCTTAAATCTATAAAAAGATTCTAAATACCTAAATACTTCACCGAGCAAATATCAATGAATCTGCTGGTTCTTATTAAAATTATTTCATACCAGACGTAATGCCCGGGCTTTACTACTCATAAATATATGCCACGCCTAGATGATGCGATCAGAATTTGTTCTTGATACAAATGGCAGCGAAGAATTAACACCTATGCGAGTCTAATTAAGAAAGTAAAAATGTTTTAAATGTTTCAGTTTGTATACACCATACTATAGTTTTTTAGTTGCTTTTTCATAATAAAAAAATTATTCTTCTATCTGCAAAATTCTAATTGTTGTTAAACTGCAAAGTGTGGCCCTCTCATGGAGTTTTTGTGTCGGGCCGCCTTTTCAATCCCACCTATGGGATATTATTTCTCAAGTGACCCCACCAGAAAATTTGAAGTTTTCAGATCAGGTTCAAAATTGTTCAATTTATTGTCCTATTGGAAGTATAGCGTTAATTGTTGCCTTACCATATCTTTCACATACCCCCCCCCACACACATACACACGCTGCAAAAATTAACGACAGTCTATGATATTTTTTGCAAAAGTAAGTAAGAAAAAGTTTCATTTCAAAACGATCACGGTTGCAAGTTACTCTTTTCGTGACGTAAGGTCAATCATAACTAGATCTTTTTAAAAAACAACTAACCCATCATTAGTTTGTATTCAGATCGCCCAACGTTAAATAATTTTTTATTAACAGAGTAAATATACGTATAGTCTTACAGATAATACCTAGATATAAAAGATTAAAAATCATTCAAAATTTAAATCAAGGCATAAAATTGATCCGATTTCTGATAACTTCCTCCTCAGTGTGGTAATAATCGAAACATTCAGATTCAGAGACAACTATTAAATAGAAGACTTACAGGTCAATCTTACGCAAATTTTTTTATGAACTCAAAGTTCACGTTCTAATTATATATTTATCCAATCTATTACCTGATCAAAGTAGGCTCTTCATTGGACCCTAAACTAATATTTTTTGTCTTTTATATAATTTATTTTTCTATAAATCCTTTACCCACTTGCCCAAGTAAGCGTAGAGAAGGGACTTACCTCAGAAAAATGTTTGCCACTGAGGATCCCATTCACTCTTAAAAAGAAGAGGTCACTGAAATTATGAATGTATCACCTATTATTTGTCACCAAAGACGGCAAAGCAGAATTATAACTAAGGTTTCTTTATGGTGGAGATTGTGGAGGGTAGCATTTAAAATAATCATAGAGCTGTATATAATGCAAGTAGAAGTGAAATAGGACGAGCTAGAGTATTTTTAAAAGTCGAAATTCTATTGATAGAATCTGAAGAAGGTTGGCCTTGCATAATTATGAGGTTCAACATTCCTTATATACTAAACGTTTCAACATCTTCAAAATGTACATGTGGATTTAATTAAATAACAAAATTCCAAAGGAATTTAAAAAAAGTTAATTTCAAGGACCAAAAATAACAAAAAAAATAAATTATTTTTGTCAATACTTTTCGTTTAAAGATGGTAAACGATAGCAATAAAGTAGGAGAAGAGAAAGGAAAGAAGGAAGGGAATTTGGAGGTCGCTTCGATGGTAGCCTTCCCTTTTCCTCTTTCTTTACTTGGATTTTTTTTTGTTAAGGCATACATGAAGTGGACTGTACGTTGAAATTGAATTCGAATTTTTATTTAATATCAATTTACTTTCTTCAGTTAAGTTTTTTAATTTAAAATTACCATTTTTAATTTTAAATCTGTTAATTTTAAATTTAAATTACTAAAAAAATTTAACCTTTCACATTGAATGCCTTAAGGGCAAATGGTATTCTATGATATTATAAATTCCCATATTTCCCATGTATTCTTTTCCGCTTTCTGATTTTTAAACTAAAGAAGATACCTCGCTCACATTTTGGGAAACAATATAAAATATATAAGCGAACGTTGGTCTCACCCATTAAAGTTTTTATTGTTTAAAAAATAATTTCATTTCCTTAATTTTAAATTTATAATGTCGTTGAGAACAAGCTTTAGAACCCTCAACCATTATTAGGCTGCACAATAAAGCTTCGTTCTCAGTTACATTATAAATATAAAAAAAATTGCTCTATTACTGGACGGACTTTGAAATTTATTTTTTTAGAAATTGTCAAAATAAAATTTTTGTGGTCCTTCAAAATCTTTGATTTTTCAATTCGATTTGCAAAACCTGAGATTGCCTACCATGAAAATTTTTTTTAAATGTGTGTCTGAGTCCTCACAACACGAATAAATTTGTGTGCTTGAAAATTCATGAACCCGGTCAACATGATATCGGGTTCAAGAATGTTCAAGGCACACATATTTATTCGTGTTTTGGATCTCAGACCTACATTTAAAAAAAATCCCTTTGCGCCCGGTCAACAAGGGTTAGGCACCGATTAATTTTTTGATTCCGTGATAATTTGAGGTAAATTATTATTATTAATATAATATTATTATTATTATTCCCTCACATTTTGAGCAAAAATTAATTTTTCAATAAATGATTAAGGTACGTGGGTTCAGGATTTGCTTGGTCAGCATGGCGGTTCATTATTACCCTACATGCAAACTATTATTCCTAATTTTTTTATTAATATACGCGATGACGCAAGGTCCAGTGTCCGATGAATGCATTTTGCACGATGCTGAATCGACCATTTTCGATGTCTGTAAACGATGGCCAATCGAGGGTTTTGCATGCATGTGTAAGAAAAAAATAATTTGTTAAATTAATTAAATTTCACATGCAGATCAATTGACATAGCAGAAAAGTTAATACCCGGGCAGAAATCGCCAAGTCACTTCCCGTTTCTACGCTGGGGCCAGGCTGGGGGTCCCCAGCCTGGTTCTACCTTGTATTTCATAGTGGCTCGAGCTCGAGTCCAGTAGAGAGCAGCGCTCCCAATTCTGGTAACATGCATGCGTCGCGTCGACAATATGATTGGTTACCGTTTGCGCACTTATTTAAAATGAATGAATTTATGAATCAACTGTTTACAACAAATAATAACTGTAAAGTGCATAAAAATATTAGAAATTATTTTCAATTCATATTTGTGATAAAAAAAGGTACTTCTTTCTTTAAATTTAAAATAGATCTTTTTTTAACCAGTATAATCAAATAATTATTTTAACTTCCACTTTATAAGTCTATTTTGTTATCAAAGAATTATTTTAATAACTGTACAGTTATTATCTGTTGTAAACAATTGATTTTCAGATTTAATCATTTCAAATAAGCGTGCCAACGGTAACCTATCTGTTTGTGAACGCGACGCGGACCGAACACATCCGAACTGACCCGAACGTCGAGACCATTTTCGGAGCGATAAGCGAGTGTCAATTAGTGTCATGTTTTTGGTGTTTTTAATTCAAACATATTTTTATGATTAGGTTACACTGCTTGTCGATATTTTGAACATGCGTGGAGAGTGACGTACATGAAAAGAACATGGTGGATAGTGGTTGAAGTTTTTCTTTTACATTTTCCACGCCAAGATACTTCCGTGCGTGACATTCAACGATCAGTGTGTTTTCAACGTGACGTTCTTGATGGCTCAAAATTTTGTCATATATATGATCCACTTATATACATGATCCAATCTATATATCTAGCCTGGCCATTATGGTAAGCCCTGGCCAGATTTAGCGTTTTATTCGCTTGATCATCAGGCCAGGGTCTAGTTTTTCCAGGCTTCCGCCCGGTTAGGCCCGCGATGAAATTTCCACACGGGTATTGAGATGGAAACATTTAATAGAATGATCATTTTTCATAAAGAATTTAAATTTTCTATTGTTCAAACAATTTTTTAAACGGGAAAAATTACATAGAGTCTATATGTTAGACAATGTTTGTTCAACTCTATTCGTTATGTGGTATAAATAAACAATTAAATTGTATGCCATCCGCCTACGCATTTAATAATACTACATAAGAAATAGGGTTCAGAAAAATATTGTCTATTAAATATGTATGTACTTATTCTCTCCCTTTTTACGGGTTTGAGGGCCTCTGCTCCCTTTACAGTACGTTACAAAACCACTTACACTGCCTTAATAATACTTACTACCTAAATAATAATATTTCTACTTATATTAACTTATATGCTATCGCTTTGTCTTAACAAAATTACTCTCGAGATTTGCTGACTATTGAGTTTCCTGGGCTTCCGTTTCCTCTTACCATTTCCATTAGCATGATTTTAAAGCTTTATTTACTTTACTGTCCTTGTATAGGAGTGCGCGATTGGCCTTTCCCTACTACATGCCCCTTACGTCCTCTAATTTCTTCCAGTCGCATCATCTAGCTTGCCCCTTGTCCACTTCCATCCAAGATCCACCTTATCCTGTCATCCACACTCTCGCCACCTGTTTCCTCCCTCGTACATCTCTCTAAAACATGCCCCCATGATTCTATCTCGTAATAACAGACTCTACATCTTCTTTCCTCTTCATCCATCCAGTACCTACACTCTCTCATTCCTTCTCCCATCCTAAATCGTATAGCGTGGTTCCATTTACTTTCCTTTTTAACCTTCCTTAAATATTCTGGTTCGTCTTCAGCCTTCACTACTTTATGCCACCTGTTATACTTAGAGTCCACGATTTTTGTCCATCTTTCCTTCCCCTCCTTAATTATTAGTTCATTCTGTAACTCTTGCCATACTCTGACATCTGCTCTTATATCGCATTCTCTCCTCTGTTGTCTCTCTTCCTCCCATCTTGATCCTTCTGTGTTACCCCTAGTCTCTTTGTTTACTAATTCCCGTAGACAAGCTTGTGCTATCCTGCTTTCCTCCCCCTCTTTAGTTTCTCCTCAAATTTCCATGCTCTCTTTATTTGTGTAATAGCCATTTTGCCTCTACTTAATTCATCCCTCAAAATATATCCCGGACAGCTCCAGCTCACTCCCATTACCCATCTCAAAAATCTCTCCTGCATACTTTCCATCCTCTTGTGCTCCTTCCATCCCCAAATCTCCACTCCGTAACTTAGGACTGACCACACCAACGCATCAAACATCCACAGTCTCATCTTTCAATCATCTTTAAACCTTATCTTCCCTATGCCCCACACCTGCCCCATTCCTTTAGTCGCACATTCTATCCTTCTCCTCACCTGTAGTTCAACCCCTCCTTTCGACTCAAGCCAGAAGCCTAGGTAAATAAATTCCTCCACCTGTTCCACTTTCTCCCCGTACATCTTCCATTCATATTCTACCTTTGTCCTTCTCTTCCTGAAAATCATCACCTTCGTCTTATTTACATTTACCGTTAAGTCTTTAATTCTCACATACTCCTCAAACACTCTCATTATGAGGCTCATCCCTCTCTCGTCATCCGCGAATAAGACATATCGTCTGCATATGCTGAGGAATATACCTTGCTATTTCCCAAAGCCGTTTCCCCTTTTCCTTTGTTCTCCAATTTCTCCTCTAGATCTGCCAACAAGAGACTGAATAGTAGTGGTCTCAGTGGGCATCCTTGCCTGAGCCCCCTTCCACTCCACAAAATCTCCCCTTTTTGTTTCCCAATCCACACCCTTATCTTAGTCTCTTCCAATATCTTCTTTATCCTCTCGACCAACCCTTCGTCCACCCCCTCTCTTTCATAACCTGCCATAACACCTTCCTGTTTACCGAGTCAAATGCCGCTTTAAAGTCTACAAGTAAGGCCATTAACTTCCCTTTCTTCCTCCCTAAGTTCCTATTCACTAGATAATTCAGTACGTAGATGTTGTCTACTGTTCCTATCCCTTTCCTGAAGCCCGCCTGATTGTGTGGAATAATCCCTTTCTCTTCCACCTCCCTTTCTAATCTCTTTCTGAGAATCTCCGTATATATTTTGTAGCTCACCGACATAAGTGTGATTCCCCTATACTCCTCCACCTTCTTGCGCTCTCCTTTCTTAATTATCGGCACCACCAACCCTGTTCTTCATTCCTTAGAACATCCCTCTCCTCTCCAAACCTTGTTGCATACCTCCCACATTTCCTTTCTCACCCCTTCTCCTCCAAACCTCAAAGCTTTGTTCTCAATATCGTCCTCACCTGTTGCCTTGTTTCTTTTAAGCTTCCCTATCGCTATATTCAATTCCTCCCTGCTTATCCCGTTACTGCTATCATCTTCCCCTTCTATTACCTTCCTCTTTTCACCTAACATCTTATTTTCCACTCCTCCCAACAGTCGCTTAAAGTACGGGGTCCACTCATCCATCTCTATTTCCTCATTGATGCCCTTCCTTCCTCCTCGTTCCTTATTGATCACCTCCCATTCCCTCCCTTCCATGATTGATTTTTCCACCTCTTCCACATACCTGCTTTTCTTTAACTGCCTTTTATCACTTAACAATCTTTCATGTTCTCTCTTTCTCCTATTATATTCCTGTTTCCCTATCTCCCCTTTTCTCACCTTTTCTCCACTTTTTTACATTCTCCTTCATTCTATCTTTACCCTTCTAACATTCTGCGTCCCATCATCCCCTCTTCATTCCCTCCTCCTCTTCACTTGGCCTTACCTCTTCTTTTATCCTCTCTGTTAGTTCTTTTATCTTTTCAAGGCACACGTCGACGTCTTCCCCTTCCATTCCTCTAATCTCCTCGTTCTCCATTCTTTCTTTAAATTCTCTCAATTTATCCACCCCCTATCTACCCATTTTTATTTTCCGTCCGCCAGTTCTTTCCCTTTTTTTCGCTATGTCGCTTCCATCCTGAGTATTTCAATCTCGCTATTAGCGCGAAGTGTTCTGAGCCTATTTCATTACCTACTTCCACTTTATCCATTCTCTTCCTTATTCTTTCTTCTGCTAGAATGTAATCTATCACTGTCTCCCCTTTACCTATAAAAGTCACTTCCCCTTCTTCATCTCCCCTTATATTTCCATTGCAGATAAACCACCCCTCCTCTGATAACAGGTTCAAAAGAGTTTTACCCTCCCGATCTATCTCCCTGTGCTTGGAATTTCTTCGAAAAGTTTCGCTTTCTTCATCCCATATCTCCCCCCCCCCTAACTCTCCTGTCCACGCGTTTAATTCTCCTCCTAGCAAGACCAACTATTCATTCCTTTCCTCCATCCATTCCTTTAATACTCTCCATCCTTCTTCTTCTCGTCTCTTTC
Source organism: Andricus curvator (assembly GCA_932195095.1). NCBI lineage: Eukaryota > Metazoa > Arthropoda > Insecta > Hymenoptera > Cynipidae > Andricus > Andricus curvator. Next base: position 8,025 of record CAKNYM010048400.1, on the reverse strand, counting down.
TATACACACAAACGATCGCCACCCTCTCTTTTCCTACCTTTATTTTTCTCACCATCACGTCTTCCAGCTTTTCTTCTCGCTCTTCCACTCTTTCATTTACCATCAGCTCCTTTTTAACCCCTGACACCATGCCTCCCATTGCTCTTCCCTTCTCATGTTCTTTCCTCGCTTGTTGCATTGTCCACACATACCCCTTTGGCAACTTTCGTTTCAAGCCCTTCCAATCCTTTTCATCCACCCATGTTTCACTCAGCATTACCACGTCCCATTTATCAATAGCCTCTCAGAACCCCTCGTTCTTGTTTCTTAGCCCTGACACATTTCAGAAAGCCACACTCACTCCTCTCTTTTTATCCTTCCCCCTCCTCCTTCCCGTGCTCAGTTTTTCTTCTCTGGTGGAAACCCCGCCCCGTCTCTCCTACTCTCATTACCTTCGTTTACCCTTCTCTCATTTATTGATTCCTCTGCTCTCAGCTCTTCTCTCTCTTCGTCCCAGATCCACTTCATCCCATTCACCCAAAACCTGTCTTTCCCCATCCAAACATTACCCCCGTTCCTCTTCTCCTCCTTGCTTCCTACTTTTACTATGAGCACACCTGTTTTCCCTTCTGTCTTTCTCCCCAGTACCTTCACCGCCACCACTCTCACCTGAGCCCCAATATCATTCATCAACTTCTCCACTCCTTCCTTTCCCGAGTCGCTTTCTACTGTCATTCCTCTAATTACTATGTTTCGCTTTCTTTTCTTTTTCTCTTCTCCTTCTAGTCTTAATTCTATTTCATTCAGCCGTCTGCGCATTCTTTCATTTTCTTCCTGCAGTTTCTTATCATCCCCCTTGACTACGTCTCCTACTCCCACCTCTCCCTTCTTTTCACTCCTGCATTCTAGTTTCCTGACCATCTCCTCAAGCAAACTCGTTTCAGTTCTCCTTTCTTCCTCACTCTCTATCTGTTCACTCTCTATACTATCCAGTTTCCTAAATACCTCCTCTTTCTCGGCCTTCCACAGAGCATCCCACTCCTCCCATTTCTTTCTCATTTTTTGCACTTCCTCCCTGACTTCTTTCCTATGCGTCCTCGCTCTGTCAAAACCTTTGCAGGTTTCCTCTCTGAGGCCTCTGATGAGTTTCTCGAGGCCTTCTAGACTACTTCTCCCTGACCTCCTCTCAGGTGGTGTTCTCTGCCTAATCTTCTTCTCCATTAAATTTCTCTCTTAGAACCGAATGGTGCTATTATTTTTTTCGTGACTCATATTTTTGAGCAAATTGTTTAAAAAAAAATTATTTAGATGATCGAAAGCTCAAATTATTTTTCATAAATAATCGTCTTTTAATGAAATATTCTCATCCCAATATTAACTTTTCTACTATGTGGCTTTGTCTGCCCATGAAACTTAATATGTTAAAACATTGTTTATAACTTTATAATTTGTTTATATATTTTCACATTATCACAATTTTTCGTTACTGATACCATTCTAATAATAAATTGTAATAATCTGAAAACAAAATAATTTTATTTATACAAGAAACTGATATACTGAAGAATTTGTTCAAACAAATTGATTCTAACAATTAACTTGAACATTTAATTAATCATTTATGTTCATTAGGTATAACTCCGTTAATTCTCATCAATAGCGAGTTTACTTAAGCAATTTTCTTTTAGATAGAAAATTCCTGTATCGAGGGTTTCTGTTAAATACGGTTACAAGACTTAATAAGCAGTCACGTAAAATTGTCCAGAAATGGTCCCAAAGGAAAAAACCCTAAATTGAGGCATAACAACCGTGCCGAATGCTGAATGACACCTGGATTAACAAGGATTAACAAGGATTAACAAGGTACGATACCTATTGAATGGAGACATTAAAAATATCATCCACTTCAAGGAGCTTTGCGATAACCTCATAGCATCGGAGGAGAAATGTCCACCTATCACTGCCGAAGAGGCGAAGAAAGTACTGAGGGGAACGAAGAACTTCTCCGCTGCTGGACCAGATGATATTAAGAACTTCTGGTGGTAGGATGCACTGTACTCCTACCGAAGAAAGGCGACTGTGGCAGGCTGTCGAGAAAACCTGCTAATCGACAAGGGGCATCTGCAAAGACGCTACATTCTATAACCACAATCTGTCGATGGCCTGGATTGATTACCAGAAAGCTTTCGATTCAACTTCCCATAGATTTATCATCTGTCTGATGGAAAGATTGAAGGTACATCCACACATGGTGGAATGCATAGAGAGAGCACCTTTGCAAAACCAGATTTACTACCTCACCTGGTAAACGTCGTGCGATGACTAACAGCATCATCTTACCGAGGGGCGTCTTTTAGGGCGACACCGCTAGCCTTCTCCTCTTTTCCATCACACTTCTACAACTATCTTTCGCACTACGCAATTTTCGTGGGTACTTCTGCGGCGAGCCGGATCATCGCGAACATGAACTTGCTTATATATTTTATATGGTCATATGGATGACCTGAAGATCTATGCTCCAGAAGCAGAGCAGCTTAAGCATGCTCTGAGGATCGACGAGTGTTACGCACGAAAAATTCGTATTAACTTTGGATTTTACAAGTGCGCCAAGATTCATCTGAAGCGATGACGTCTTGCTGGCGTTCTCGAGGACCCTGAGCTCATGGATATGAGTGCTATTAGACATTTTTTGCTGGAAAGACCTACCTATACCGATGCGTGCCTGAGAGCCTCATTGTGGATATAACATCAGTGAAGGAGGCTCTCCGAAGCAGATACAAACGTTTCCTTCGAGCGATTTGGTCTTCCAATCTACTTATATGCATGTGCAGAAGAGCTTGCACATCGACTTGTCCTTTCCGCGCTTATACATCCGACGCCGTAAAGGCAGGTGCGGAGCAGCTGGACGAGAGCCTTAGCCTCGATCTTAAAATCAGAAGTGATGGCTTCATAAAGCCCTAGTGAAGTAAGCATAGGTCAACAATTTCCCCAAACAGCTCCTCGACAAGAAAATGCACAGAAACTTATACAGAAATGTGAAAGATCAGTCCTTGTTTACGGAGCTAACGTTTGCTTTCCTTAAAGCAGTCGGACTTAATCCAGTGATAGGTGCAGAGCGTGTCATGCACATTCTGTGTACTTAGTACACATACTACCTGGGTTTCTCACTCATGTGGAGGCGACGTATGCCCAGATACATACGAGTAATGTGGCCCTAAGAGTGCTTTACTATCATCTTTATCGCTCTTATGCTGTTGGCCGCTACCCCGCCCTACCGAACGCTCCGAGGGAGATATAGTCAATTTTCGAGAACGAGAAGTGCCGAATTTATTGGAACAACAAGTTCCCAACAACAGCATCCATTACACACTTGAGGCCTGACTTGGTTCTCTTCGACTTCGAGAAACAAACTATGTTCTTAATGGAATTCTCGGCTCCGGCCGAGAGCAATATCACAGTGAAGGAGAAGAAGTGGAAGAGGTATCGAGACATTATAAGGCAGCTGCGACGACTGTACCCAAAATATTTGGTTAAAATTATTGCCCTTGTGACCGGTGCCCTCGGAGGTGCGAAGCCATCATTGGTTCATAACCTCGAAGCCATACCCTCGTGTAACAAACATGCCGTGGAACTAGCGAGATGGATGCAGAGAGGTGCCATTCTTTGGACGCTCCGCGCCTTGATACACTAGTGTTTCGCCGGCCCGTCATTGTAATTCCATCGTACCCGGTAACCATTTTTATTCATATATATATATATACAGGGTGTCCCAGTACTCAAAAACATTTTTGTATTTTTGAATTCTAACAAAAAAATGGCGTCGAAAATAATTATAAAAAATTTATGCTAAAGTTAATTATTACCGAGTAATTAACAATTAAAGATTAACCAATCAGTAGCACGCGTTAGAAGGTCGACAGTCCATGTGTCGTCGACAAGACTGTGTGCATAAACAAGTTCAGTTCGTATAATTTCTCCTCCGTTCGCTTTTCCAGTAGGTTGTGACTCTCTGGTGTAACTTCACACGTCAACGAGATACAAAAATTGCAAAAAATATTTTTCTTTACACATACATGCAAAACCCTCGTTTGCCCACCGTTTACAGACATCGAAAATGGCCGATTCCGAACTGTGGGCGAAAGCAATGAGCAAAATCTCCAGCATCGATGGCCAAAATGCTGTCACCGGTTAGCAAAATGGTCTCCACGGTTACCAAAAGATTTTGGCCACCGGTGGCCATCTAGCGTCGTAAGCGGTTACTATGCGAACATCATTTTGGGTGAGGTTGGGTTTATTTCGTTCGTGACAGTTTGTTTTCGTTCATTTTCTTTCAAGTAATTCGTTGCATGAAGAGATTAAATAGTTTATTACAAGCTAAGGTGCAAACAGCAAAAAAATCATAGAAATGGATTTCGCTGACGAAGACAGCATTGCAAGTTTCGATGACCTACAAAAAATGATAGAGGAAGCAGACAACATGCGACGAGTTATGTTTTTTTTTATTTTCAGGAAAGATAAACATTTTGGGATATTTTTTGTCTTGCGGGGGGCTCCGCCCCCGAACCCCCCGCGGGGGCTCCGCCCCAGGCACCGCCCCCCCCACTTTTCTTCAAGTCTACACATCTCGGGTTTTGCATACTATTCTATAAAGAAAAATAGTGTTCGATACTATTCCACAATCAACCAAATTAGACAACATTCTCATGAATTCTGTAAATTCCCTTGAATTTTGTAGAATTTTCGAGAACTCAGTGGAATTCTCCTGAATTCTGAAGAATTCTCTTGAATTCAGCAGAATTTTCTTAAAATCAGCGAAATTATCTCTAACTCTGTATAATTCTTCTGATTTCAGCAGAATTCTTTTGAATTCAGTGGAATTCTCTTGAATTTTGTACCCTTCTCATGAATTCAGTATAATTCTCTTGAATTATGTAAAATTCTCTTGAATTTAGTAGCACTCTTTTAAGATTGGCAGAACTCTCTTCAATTCAGCAGAATTCTCTAACGTTCGGCAGAATTCTCTTAAGATCAACAGCATTCTCTTGAATAATATAGAATTCTCCTGAATTCAGTACAATTTCCTTGAATTTATCATAATTCTCTCGAATTCTGTAAAAATATCTCGTAAATTCAGTAGAATTCTCTTGAATTATGTAGAATTCTCTTAAACTTTGTTTAATTCTCTTAAATTCAGTAGAATTCTCCTAGGTTTGGCAGAATTCTCTTGAACTTAGTCAAATTATCCTGTTTTCTTTCGTATTTAGCAGAATATTCTTGAAATCAGCCAAATTCTTTCGAATTCAAAAGAATTCTCTAGAGTCTGTAGAATTCTCTTCAATTCAGTAGCATTCTCTTACGTTTGGCAGAATTCTCGTGAGTTGAACAGAATTCTCTTGAGATCGGCAGAATTATCGTGCAATCTGTAGAATTCCCTTGAACACTTTTGAACTCATTACAAATGTTTAAATACTTCTAAATTCATTAGAATAAGCTTTTATTTTTTTTTAAATTCATTAGTCTTTCCAATTTTGATTGTTGTGAACGTTACGAGAAATTTCAATGAAATTCCATTGAAAAAATGCGACATGCAAGAGTCATAATTAAATGCTTGATGATTTCAGTGCAGTACGGAAATCAAGAGAGCTCCACTCAGTTCAAGAGAATTCTACAGATTGCACGAGAATTCTATCGATCTCAAGAGAATTCTACTAAATTCAAGAGAATTCTACTGAATTTACGAGATATTTTTACAGAATTCCAGAGAATTATGATAAATTCAAGGAAATTCTACTGAGTTCAGGAGAATTCTACATTATTCAAGAGAATGCTGTTGATCTCAAGAGAATTCTGCCGAACGTTAAAGAATTCTGCTGAATTGAAGAGAGTTCTGCCAAACTTAATAGAGTGCTACTGAATTCAAGAGAATTTTACATAATTCAAGAGAATTATACTGAATTCATGAGAATGATACAAAATTCAAGAGAGTTCCACTGAATTCAAAAGAATTCTGCTGAAATCAGAAGAATTCTACAGAATTAGAGAGAATCCCGTGTGGAAATGCAAATGGGGGGCTGGTCGGGTACCCGACCAGTTGGCCCCACTTTAAGTCGGGGGCTAGTCGGGACAACTGGTCGGGTACCCGACCAGTTCGTCACGGTGAATTAGTCGGGGGCTGGTCGGATGACCCGACTTATCCCAGTCGGGGTCTAGTCGGGTACTACCCACGTGAGAACACACCACTGGCGCAGTACCACTATTGCTATCCTCTAAAGATATAACAAAAAAGGTATTTAAAAAATAAATAATAATTGACTGCGAGTATTCTGTCTATGAATGTTAATTGCCCTGCTTAGAATGAATACATATATTGCATTTTTAAACATTATATTACAAATAAAATTTCTAACGATACGGGGTTTCGAACCTACATCTACACCTGAATCTGTCGCCTAGCAGTCGGTAGTCTTAACCATTGCGCTAAACCTACAAGTTGAAACTCGATGAAAAAGCCATCTTCATAAGGTACAGCTCAAAAGAGTAATAACAACAATTTTTTAAATCTTTTTTCTAATTAATTTTTTTTATTATTATACGACATCATAATATAGACGTAAAATAAATAATCTGTTAACAGGAATATGAATAAAATAATTTTTAAATAAATAATTTAAATCGATTACAATTTTTCTTCGTGTAATATTTTGTTTTTTCGCGTTTTAGACTGTTTTAAAACTTTTGATATAAAGACATAAAATGTCATTTTTAATGAGCATTTAAAATTTGTATCCACGGAACTTAGAAATTTTATCGCGTATTGCGACAATTTTTGTAATACACAAATTTTTTTAAACTTTCCTATAATGTTTTGCTTTTTAGGCGTTTTAGACTATTTTACGACGACTAAGAATTAAATCAAATGTAATTTTTTCTGAAGATTTACAATTTATCTTAAAGATGGAACTTAGATTTTTTTTCCTTAAAAAAAAACAGAAAAAAAATTGTTTTCGCGATATTTGTATTTATAGTTTTTCGAAATTTTAGAACACAGGAACAGTCTTAAACTCTCGTTGAATTGATATTAAAAATGTTACATTAAAAGAAGAATAGCCCGATCAGAGCCCGACTAGAACCCGCCTAGGAATTTTGACATAAAAATAGCCTACACAGAGGATTAAGATTTTTTGAAATAGCTCGACTAGTCCCCGACCAGCCCCCGACTAGAAATGTACACCAAAAAGAACCCCACTAGCCCCCGACTAGTGCCCGACTTTTAATAGGGCCAAGTGGGGCTATTTCTACACGGGATTTCGCTGATTTTAAGAAAATTCTGCTGAATTCAAGAGAATTCTTCAGAATTCAGGAGAATTACACTGAGTTCACAAAATTCAAGGGAATTTACAGAATTCATGAGAATGTTGTTTAATTTGGTTGATTGTGGAAAATATTTTTTGCAATTTTTGTATCCCGTTGACGTGTGAAGTTATACCAGAGAGTCACAACCTACTGGAAAAGCGAACGGAGGAGAAATTATACGAACTGAACTTGTTTATGCACACAATCTTGTCGATGGCACATGGACTGTCGACCTTCTAACGCGTGGTACTGATTGGTTAATCTTTAATTGTTAATTACTCGGTAATTATTAACTTTAGCACACATTTTTTGTAATTATTTTCGACGCCATTTTTTTGTTAGAATTCAAAAATATATGTATATTGTAACTCGCGAGTTACAGGACCAGCCTGGGCATAGGCAAAAGGAATATCTAATGCGTGATGCTCATAGAAAAGCAGCATCACACAGGAGAAACTCTAAAGCGCAGGCTCCAGTACTCCCACGCAGCTAAATCTTACGTAAGCGTGGGAGGGCAAAGAGGAGCGAAGTAAATAAAAAGGGCTCCCCGGCCGAAAAACGGCATTCAGAATCTCGCGTCTGAAAAGCGCGGATCACAGGGTGGAGACCTTGTGAGAAGACCTGAAGATTGTTTCCTCTTTTCTTTTCACACAAGTTCCTCCCAAGTGGAAAAGAGATAAAGTATTTGGCCTC
>CAKNYM010048399.1:182572-203149 GCA_932195095.1 Andricus curvator | reverse complement strand
ACAGGATTGTTTGACGAATTGAGCCTGTATGGCGAGCGATGTACGAACAACGTGGCTCGAAAAAAGGTGTAGCAGGCGGTCGAGAGAACCTGCTAATTGACAGGTGTGTCTGTAAAGACGCTGCAGCCCATCAGCGCGTCCTGTCAATGGCCTGGATTGACTACCGGAAAGCTTTCGATTCAACCTCTCATAGACTTATCATCTGTCTGTTGGAAAGCTTGAAGGTACATTCACACATAGTGAGATGCATAGAGAGATCGATGCCTCTTTGGAAAACTAGATTTACTATCTCATCTAGAAATTATCGTGTGACAACGAACAACGTCACCTTACATAGGGGCGTCTTTCAAGGTGATACCATGAGCCCTTTGCTTTTTTGCATCACACTTTTGCCTCTATCTCTCGCACTACGAAATTCTCCTGGATACCTCTGTGGCGACACTAATCAGCGCGAGCATAAGGTCACTCATGTATTTTATATGGATGACCTGAAGATCTATGCCTCTGGTAGAAGCAAACTTCAAACTGCTATAAATATTGTCAAGAACTACACAGGAGAGATTGGGATGGACTTTGGCTTGGACAAGTGTGCCAAAATTTATCTGAAGATAGGAAAGATTACTGGCGTTCCCAAGGACCCTGAGCTTGTGGATATAAGTGTTATCAGACATCTTAATACTGGAGAGACCTATACATACCTGGGCGTGCCTCAAAACCGCATTCAGGACGTAACATCAGTGAAGGAGTCTCTCCGAAGCAGATACAAGCATCTTCTTCGATAGATTTGGTCTTCCAATCTGTCGGCGTTGAACAAGGTATCTGCGACTAACATGCTTGCCGTGCCGGTTCTACTCTACTCGTTTGGGGTAGTTCAATGGACGAAGAACGAGCTTAAGGCCCTTGATGTCATTACACGTAAGATCATGCATATGCATAAAAGCTTGCATATCAATTCGTCAGTTCCGCGATTATATATTTCACGCCGTCAAGGTGGACGCGGAGCAAGCGACCGAGACCCTTGGCCTGAATTTTAACATCAGAAGTGAGGAAAGTGCATTACTTCATCTAGATGCTTCACTTCTAAAAACCAAAGTGAAGAAAGCAGAGGTTGAAAATTTTCACCAAGAGCTACTCGACAAGAAAATGCACGGAAACTTTCACAGAAATGTAAAAAAACAGTCCTTGTCGAAGGAGCAAACTTTTGCTTTCCTCAAATCATCAGGGCTTAATTCAGGTACAGAGGGTTTTATTTTCGCATGCCAGGACGGTGTCATTTGCACCTTAACATACCGTCACCGCATTTTATGTCAAGAAGTTCCCAGTGATAGTTGCAGAGCGTGTCATGCACACGCTGAGTACCTAGAACACATACTATCAGGGTGTACGACCACGCAGGAACGACGTATATCTATAGGCATAATGCGGCCCTAAAAGTGCTTTATTATCATCTTTGTCGCTCTTACGGTGTTGGCCGTGACCCTGCCCTGCCGAACGCGCCAAGGGAGATAGAGTCGATTGTCCGAAACGAGAAGTGCCAAATTTTCTGGAACTACGATTTTCGGGCAGCAGTCTCCGTTGCGCACTCGAGGCCCGACATTGTTCTCCAAGACTTCGAGAAACGAACTATATTCGTGATCGAATCCTCGGCTCCGTCCGAATACAACATCACTGCATAGGAGAAAGAAAAAGAGGAGAGGTATCAAGACCTTAAAAGAGATCTTCAACGACTGTACCCAAAATATTCGGTACAAGTAATTGTCCTTGTGATAGGTGCTCTCGGAGGTGCGAAACTATCACTGGTTCGTAACCTTAAAGCAATATCCGCGTGCCAAAAATATACCAAGGCACTTGCGAGATGGATGCAGAAAGCTGTCATCCTTGGGTCGCTTCGTGTCCTCAAGACACACGAGGGTTTCGCCGGCCTATCGTTGTGATTTTGTCGGTGACTATGACCAACCATCTCACAGTTGTGAGACGTGGCCATAGGTGTGACTTACCGCGGTGCTACTGGGGGCTATTGACATTTTTTGGATGGCAGTTGCTCTTAGTGGGACCCTGCGGTGGTTGTTTAACTTTTTTTTTAATTATATATATATATATATGTATTTGTTTTTCTTTGAGTAAATAAGGGAGGGAGCTTATCATCTTCGAACGAGACACTTCATATAATCTTGATCAAACTTCGCCCGCTTTTTGCGGGCTCGTTTGATCTTACAATTATATTCCATGTCTCGTTCTCGATGATAATATTTTAGTTTTTTAGAGGCTGAGTGATAATTCTTGATCATTGTATATTTTATATAGTTTTTTATTTGAACCAATAATTATAACAATTATAGTCAGTTTAAACTTACTTTAATATCGCTTGTGCAAAATGTTCATTAGAAGTTTGGATGGGTTTGTTATAAAACATAAAAAACGTTTGAGAGGCAGGTGCCCATCCAGCAGTACGTCTTATAGTTGCCATATCTACTCCTTGATTATGAGCCTATGATACTGCCGCGTGTCGCGTACTATAAGCGGTGAATTGATGAGTGTCAATACCTGCTTTATTTAGTAATGACTTAACCCAATGGCCAATAGTTTGTGAGGATACTGCTTTATAAGGTCTCATCGTAGCAATAAACAATGTGTTGTTATCTTTTTCCCTTAACTCCTGGGTATATATATTCTAAGGCTGCAGATTCTAACCCTACTAAAAGGAAGTCAGGAATCTTCAGAAAAAAAGTCAGGACTTCTGACCATTTCTGACCACTTTTGTTACGTTTGTCGACAGAAATCGTCAGGAAAAGTCAGAATTCATGAGAAATGTTCAGAAATCGTCAGAGCTTGGGTTCGAAGGATAATCCTTTTATTAGGGGTCCAAGAATAGAATGCCATAAACCCTAATCCCTTTCATATTTCCCAGATTATTTATTTATATTTATTTATGCATATTCTCTTTTTACTTATATTTAATTATTTATATTTATATATTAAATGAATCTGAAGGTGAATCTGAAAATTTAGTCCGTTTTGACGTATCTCTTTCTCTTTATAAGATACATTATATTTATCCTAATTTTAAATTTTTTAGGAAAATTTTTAGGTGTCTGAAATTGTCGAAATCCGTAGATTCTGAATTTCTAACTTTTGAATCTGTATATACAACATTGAAAAAAAATGTATTTGCAATTTTTAATGCTTTTGGGTTGGCCTACCTGCGGTCCTAGCCGACGAGCTACCTGATAGGATGCGAATTAACATATCTTCAGAAAGAGTCAGACTCGTCAGGAATGGTCAGGATGTTCAGGAATCTTCAGAACTTCTGTCCATTTGTGACGATTCCTGACATTTTTTTTTAGTAGGGAAACAAAGTCCTGGTTTCTATTTAAAAAACGGTAGAACTAAATCTGTTTGAAAAGCTTTAGGTTTAGAAGTTTTTATCAATTCAGTAATTTTTATAGTAATTGCCGTATCAGAATTTACTATATTATCTATGTTTACTAACGCAAGAGTTTTGTAACTTCTGAGCTGTAACAACGGTTAGAGCTAGTAACGTTGCTACTTTTTCTGCAGCGTCCTTTAATTTTAGTTGTTTCAGTGGATGTAATTTTTCGAGATAATTAAGTACGGGAGTAATGTCCCATGTCGTCTTATATTTTGGTTTGGTTGGTCTTTCTTTGAACACCCCTTTTAAAAACCGAAAAATCAAACCATCCCTGTTGTTGTGATCGACTAAAATCAGTTAAATTGCAGAACGAGCAGTATTTAACGTACTATAACTTGCACCCTTTTTAAAACAATCATTTAAATAACTAAGAATCTCGGAAGTTTTTGCATTAAACATATCAACTTTTCTTAAATAAGCGAATTCCCACCAGGAGTTTAAACTACATTCATACTGTTTAAGTATTGATGTAGTAATAGAGTTCACCATCATGTCCGCAATGTCTTCTCATTATCCACGTTTTAAATAAACCGACCTGATAATTTTCTTGCCACCATTGAGAGGTGGGATGCTAGGAGATGTCTCTTTTCTTTGGAAGGAGATTTTAATAAATTATTATCAGGTTTGAATGTCATAGTGGACTCAATGATGAGTGAAGTAAAAAGAGGGTACCACTATTGGGTGGGCCATAATGGTACCACGATAATACCCAAGACACAGTGAAAGCATCGATAGTATTTGCTTCTGGATCTGGAAATCTAGAGTAGAACTTTTTGCACTTATTATTTAATCCAGATGAAAATAAGTCTACTGAGAAAGGGCCAAATTGCTTTGCAATTTCTTTAAAATCAGCTTGAGACAGTTCGCATTCGGAATCCGTGTTAAGATTACGAGATGCTCTGTCAGCTTCTATATTTTCAGTAGAAGGGATGTAAGACGCTGTTAGCCAAATGTTTCTCCCTTCGCACCATTCCCAGATACTTCTCGACAGTTCGCTAAGGTGCGGGTATATAACTCTAGCAGTACAATTATCTAACAGCTAGAATGTCAAGGTAATTGATATAATTTTTTCTTTCCAGTTCGCTCCAAAACCTAAAAGCTGTAGCCCCATTACAATAGCAACCCCAGCCTGACAATGAGGCATCGGAAAACATTTCAAGGGAAAAGATTTGTTTTCTAATTGGATTTGATCCAATTTTAGCATTTTGTTTCCACCATTCACAATCCGTTCTCATAGATTCAATTATATAGATTCTACCTTCAAAGTTTCCACCATTAAATTTTAATGCTGAGAATTTTTGCCTTTCTAGACGTTTACTGTTAATGAACCCGTAAGCTAATGCTGGACAGGCTGCTTTTAATACACCTAAAAACTCCGCAAATTTCTTAATTTTATATGTTTTTCCCGTTTCAAATTGGTTCGAAAGATCCTCTATTTGATTCCTCTTCTTAACCGTCAAATTCAGGCAAAAATTAATAGAATCAATAATGAAACCTAGATATTTACATTTTTCATGAGCAATTCGTGAACTTTTTTCGTAATTTATTATGAAACCCAAATGTTGAAGGAATTTGATCGCTATTTTGATACTTTTCTCACACTGTTTCTTGGATCTATGATTGAAAAGAAAATCATTTGAATAGAACACTAGCAGCATCCCTTGAAGTCTGAGTTCATGTATCACAGGTTTCAGTATTTTTGTGAACACGTATGGACAAGTACATAACCCAAAGGGTAAACACAAACATTGACAACATTTCTCTTCAAATTTAAACCGAAGGTATTTTTTGTGATCTTCGTAGATAGAGACTAGAAAGTAGGTATCCTTGAGATCTAAAGAACTAATAAGATCTCCTGGAGATACCAAATTTAAGGCGGATCGAACATCTTCTAATTTAAAATGTAATGGATCAATGAATTTATTCAACTCCTTTAAATTAAAAATAAAACGGTTCGAGCCATCAGGTTTTGGAGCAAGGAATAAGGTGAAATAAACTGTTCTTCACATTCGTCGCATTTCTCGATAGCCCCTTTTCCCAATAGCTTATTAATTTATAGTTGTATTTTTTTCCTTTCTTCAAGAGATACAATTTTTTCTTCAGGGGACATTTTTTGAATCGGAGTTTGTGTAAATGGGATTGTATATACACTAATACAATCTAAAATATATTTATCAGAAGTGATTCTTGTCCACCTATCAAAGAAATGACGAAGGTGTCCCGCCGGGTTCGGTACCTGGATTATTTCTTCGATGACGGATAGCTCATCATCTGGACCGTCTTGGTAGGGTTCTGGAACTGGATGTGTCATATGGGGTGTCTATATGTTCTTGGTTTAAGTTTGATTTGTCGACCCCGCTTCGCATAATGGCCCACCTGACGATAAGCCGCAGGTGGGAATTTATAGTTCCCCTGTGGTTTTGTGCTTTGTCTTTGTGCTGGCACTTTCTCTTTGATATCTGCATAGGCCTTTTCAATCTCCCTGACATCCTTGACTTTTTCCTTGAGGACATTTTCGTAAAGCCATTCGTCCGAAAGCATTGTGTCAACCACCGTTTTCACATTTTTGTTTATGTGAGGTGTGATAAAGGATTTTCTTGCCACTGACTGTTGATGAAAAACATCAATCAGGATTTGACCCGCATGGGTAATATAATCTGTGAACAAGTCCTCATCCAAACCTTCCTCTGGAGGATCTATCAGTATAGATACAGCGGCACCCAGCGCCGATATGGCTGTGCCTATACAATTCTGAGTTTCTGCAAAACGTTGGTCCCTTTTCTTTGCAATATCTGTAAGTAGTGGGGCTATTTCTAAATTTAATTTTGGCGCTTCTGTGTAGAACTCCCCTTTTCTGTTATATGCCTCCAAAATTTCTTGTTTATTCTTTTCTGGGAGACCTTTTTTCCACTTCAGCTTTTTTAAGTTTTTCAGCTATGGGTGGTATTTTAGATCTTTAAATTTACAATCATTGGGGTCTATCCCCAGGGCCTTTAGGGCATCATCTTTTGATGTGATTTCAGGAACCTTTGGCGCCAATTCTTCCACTTCTTCCTCATCGTCAGAATCTACCACTTCTAGACCTAGAGTACTTTCTTTTTGTCTCTCATTATCTAGATAAAATAAAGATTGGAAGAATTAAAGAGTAGCACTTATTGTGCACTTGTGATAATTGCGTTCTTATTGAACATAGTCACAAAATACTCTGTAAGAGGTCGTATGGACTCTGCCACGCCGTATGGGCGTTGGCTCTCAACTCTCGTATGGAAAGATGAGACTACATTTATTTATTCCATTTTTTAGTTTAACTTACCTTTTGTTATAGCATCATCTGAAGGCAGTTCGTTTGAGACTTTATTTGCTCTTTTATATTGTTCTTTTTTAACGTTCACCAGAGCCTCTACTATCTTTGTGAGGTTAGATGTTTGATCTTGTAATCTGTTGTACTTATCTGCCCGTTTTGATTTGTGTTCTCGCGAACGGGATCTGGATCTCTTCCTTTTCTTATTGTGCTGCGACATTTTAGTTTTTAAACGTAAATAGGCACTCTTTTACTATTTTAGTAGTGACACATAAAAAAGACACGTAATGATGTTGGCACAACGAAACAATATGAAAATAGATGATAGTGAGAGTATGATGGTGGAAAGGAACGTCATTCCAAAATACTTATGCGCTAAACGTTGTGATGTTACGCATGACAAGCATGACTATAATATTATCATCGAGAACGAGACATGGAATATAATTGAAGATTTAAGCAATGCAGAATCATTCGTCAATAACTTTAGTTTAATTTTACTTCAATACTTTTTTCTTTTATAATACTAAATAAAAGTACTAAAATACAAAAATAAATAAATTTAATAATAAATTCAGTTTAATATCGAAAAGTATTTCAAGTTTATTTAAAATAATATTTATATTTAGAGATGGACAAAATTACATTATCGAAAAATTTAATAAATTTTTTTACACATAATCTCATATTAAAATAAAGGCTATTCTCTGCCTGAATTGTGTCTGAAATTGACTCTTAGCAACAGCCGACAAAGTGAACTCTTTCTGTTCTGCACGTACACTAGGGAGGTCAAAAAACTTTTCCCAATTTTTCGCGGATTTTAATCAATTATTTTATGAGAGTTAATTTCTATTTAATTCAACCCTGTTTTCAGATAAAATTTTTAACGCCTGTGTCCCACACATTTAAACCACTCACAAGAAAAAAAGCACCTCGATTCTTTTACTTGTATATTATTTTCCTTTAATATATTTTTTCTACATAAAGGAAAATGCAAGATTAAAATTCAAATATAAAGTAAAATATTGTAATAAAATATATTTTGTTTAGGCCAATACCTTACCAATGCTCTATAGAGTTCTTAAATGCTCAATAATTTATTTTGAGCAAATCCTATTGAGAATACGCTCAGCATTTAAGCTCGAACAGAGCATTTATAGAGCATAAAAGAGAATTGAAAGCATTCATTCTTTAAGCAATTATATATCATAATTAAAACATATCTTTTTTTTTAAACATTCTAGAGTGAAATAAACATATACTCTTTTTAAATTACAGAGTTGCTACAGGTCAGGTAATTCCAGAAAGTCAGGGAATGTCAGGGACAGAGTTAGGGAATTTTCGATAAATTACAGTTGAAATGAATTGTATTATTATGGTTGAAAATCGCAAATATTCAGTTGAAAATTAATTTGTTTTGGTTGAGGATTTAAACTACTTTGTTAAAAATTCATTTATTTGGTGATGTTTCATCATGTTAGTTGAAACCCCTCCTTTTGTTCAAAATGTAATTATTTTGTTGAAAATTATGTTTTCTAGATTTCTAGATGACAATTAATTGTTCTAACTGAAAATGTAACTCGTACATATTTGGATCAAAATTTACCTTAAGTTGAAAATTCAAATATCTGGTTTAAAATTCCTGTATTTGATTGAAAACTCGAATTTTGTGGGAGAATATTTAATCTTCTTGGTGACTAATTCATCCTTTTGGTTCTAAATTCCTTTAAAAATTCAAATATTTGGTTGAAAATTCATGTACTTTGTTAAAAATTCATCTTATTGGTTGAAAATTTAAAAATTGATCTTTTTGGCTGAAAATGATATTTTTCTTATTTAGAATTAATTTTTTTGACTGGAAATATAACTTCCATTTTTTGTCGAAAATTTATCTTTTTTGATAGAAATTTAATCTTCTTAGTTGAAAATTATACTAGTTTGTTGAAAATTTACTTGAATTTTATTGAAAATAAAGTTTTTTTCCTGAAAA
Source organism: Andricus curvator (assembly GCA_932195095.1). Lineage (NCBI taxonomy): Eukaryota > Metazoa > Arthropoda > Insecta > Hymenoptera > Cynipidae > Andricus > Andricus curvator. The sequence goes on along the minus strand of CAKNYM010048399.1, from coordinate 194,428 downwards.
TTTAACTATTCTATTTTTAGTTGGAAATTTAAATATTTGTTGAAAATCCATTTTTTTAGGTAAAAGAGTACTCTCATTAGTTGAAATTTCATCTTTTTGATTAAAAATTAACTTCTTTGGCTGAAAATTCGTTTGTTTTTTGTTTGCAAATTTATTTTACTAATTGAAAATTATTCTACTTCATTTTTGGTAGGAAATTTATCTTTTTAGTTTGAAATTCATGTATTTTTTTAAAATTAAATTTTGTTTAGTTCAAGATTCATCATTTTAGTTGAAAATTCACTTTAACTATTCCATTTTTGTGTGGAAAATTGATCTTTTTTGATAGAAGTGTAATCTTTCTCGTAAAAAAATTACCTGGTTATTCAAAAATTAAACTAGTCTATTTTTTGTTAAGAATTCATTTCTTTCATTGAAAAAAAATATTTAGTTCAAAATTCGTTTTCTTTGTTGATAGAAAATTCATCTTTTGGATTGAAAAATCCACTATTTGGAAAAAATTTCATATTTTTGGTTGAAAATTCATCATTGTGATTAAAAAATAATTTCTTTGGTTGACAATTCCTTTCTTTTTAGTGCAAAATTAATTTTTTAACTGGAGATATAACTATTCCATTTTCGCTCGAAAATTTATATTTTTAGATGATGAATAATCAATTTTGTTGGAAACTCGTTTTTTTTCAAATTTACTTTTCTAACTGCAAATTGAAATATATTTTTGGTTTGTAAATTTATCTTTTTTAGTTTAAAATCGAATTATTTTGTTGAGAATTCATTTTTTTGGTTAAAAATCCGTTCCCTTTACATCTTTTACAATTCCACTTAACCACTATGCCTTATGCCTAACTTAACATAACTTAACCTTTAATCGCTTCGCTTTCTTATTATTCACTAACTCTTACATATTATCTTATAATTGCGCGAGACCTTCCAGGGCTTCCATTTCCTCTTACCATTTCTCTTCAAGCTTTTGTAAGTTACGCAACACTAATTTTCCTTCCATATTTCTCTTGTATCAATTTTGGTCTCGATTTTGGTTTTTTCCACCCCATTGCATTCTCTCTTCCCTATTCTCTTCTAGACTCTTCATCCACTTTTCCCCTTGTCCACAACCGCTCAGTATCCATCTAACTATACCTACCACGCTCTTTCCCCCTTCCTCTTCCCCTATACATCTCTCCAACACGTGCTCCCATGATTCCCTTTCATAACTACATACTCTACACATTTTCATTTCTTCACTCATCCAATATTTACAATCATTCATGCCTTCTCCCATTCTGAAACGTACCAGCCTGGACCACCTGCACTCCTTTTTTAACTTTCCTAAATATTCTGGGACCCCTTCCATCTTAACCAATTTATACCATTTATTGTATTTTGAATCCATAATCTTTTCCCACCTCTTCTTTTCCTGCTCCTTGATTATTTCTCCTTCTACTTCCTGCCACTCCCTCTCCTCGTCACACATTCTCCATTCCCTTCTAACTTGCCATCTCTCCTCCTCCCATATTGAATGCCCCGTGTTTCCTCTCCTCTCTCTATTTAATATTTCCTGCAGGCATACTTGAGCAACTTTGCTACCCTTACCACTCTTAAGTTTCTCTTCAAAATTGCAGACCCTTTTCCTCTGCCTTATCACCAATTTCTCTCTCCCTGTTTTTTCTCTTAACATATATCCTGGGCAGTTCCAGGTCACTCCCATAACCCATCTCAGAAATCTCTCTTGCATGTTTTCTACTTTTTTGTACTCCTTCCACCCCCAAAACTCCACTCCATAACACGTCACAGACCATACCAGTGAATCAAACAGCCATACTCTCATCTTCCAATCCTCTTTGAATCTTCTTTTTACAATCCCCCACACTTGACCCATAACTTTTTCCAATCCCCCACTCTTGACCCATCACCTCACTTGCACTTTCTATCCTTTTTTTTCACTTTCAGATCATTTCCACCTCCTGCTTCGAACCAGAATACTAAATAACAAAATTCCTCTACTATTTCCACCATTTCCCTATTTATCCTCCATCCATACTTTACTTCATTCTTTCTCTTCCTGAAACATACTATCCTTGTCTTCGTCACATTAATTGTCAGGTCTTTCTCTCTCACATAATCTTCCAATCCTTTTATTAGCAAGTTCATTCCACTTTCATTTTCTGCCAGGAGCACCACATCGTCCGCGTACGCTAAAGAGTATATTCTCTTATTTCCTAGAACTATACCCCCTTTACCTTTCTTCTCCATTTTCTCTTCTAGGTCTGCTAACAATATACTAAACAACAACGGACTTGGCGGGCACCCTTGCCTGAGATCCCTCCCTGTCCAGAACTCCTCTCCTTTCTGTTACCCGATCCACACCCTTGTCTTCATCTCCGTGAAGACCTCTTTTATCCTCTCAATCAGCTCTTCGTCCACCTCCCTTTCTTTTATTGCCCTCTACAAAACTTTCCTATTCACCGAGTCAAAAGCTGCCTTAAATTCTACGAAGAGTGCTACCAGTTTTCCTTTTTTCTGTACCAGATTCCTGTTGATTCCCGTATATTCTCTTAGCTTATCTACTCCCCATTTCCCCATCTTTGCTTTCTTTCCTGTCGCCCGCTCCTTCTTCCTTCCTTCTTTTCTCCAATTCCCACATTTCAACGTTGCAATGACCGGGAAGTGACCCTATTTCGTTCCCTACTTCCATTCCTTCCAACAGCCTCCTTATCCTTTCCTTGGCTAGAATGTAGTCTATTACTGTTTCCCCTTTTCCTGCAAACTTTATCTCACCTTCCTCATCCCCTTCCGAGTTCTCATTACAAATGAACCATCCTGTTTTTCCCAGAATTTCCAACAGAGTCCTACCCTCCTGGTCCACCTGTTTGTGTTTCGATTTTCTTCTGAAAGTCTCACTTTCTTCATCCCATATTTCCCCTCCCTGTTCCCCCGTCCAAGCATTTAGATCACCTCCTATCAACACCAATTCGTCATCCTTTTTCGACACCCATTTCACTTCCTCTTCATTCTCTTCCAATCATTCTCATCTACCCAGGTTTCACTCAACATCACTACATCCCATTTCTTCACCTCTTCCCAGAATCCTTGATCTTTATTTATTAGCCCTGTTACGTCCAAAAACGCTACTCTCACTTCTTTCTTCCTTCCTTTCTCCCCTATTCCGGCATTATGTCCACTCCGTACTTTTGTGGAAACCCCGTCGCTCCGCCTTCTCCTCCTTCTTTCCTTTCACCCTCTACTTTTTCCATTACCTCCTCCCTTATATCCTTAGTCTCCACTTCTTCCCCTCGTTGCCCTCCTTCTTTCCTTTCACCCTCTACTGTTTCCATTACCTCTTCCCTTATATCCTTAGTCTCCACTTCTTCCCCTCGTCGCCATGAACCCTCCCTACACACTTCACTCAGTTTTTCTTTCTCATCATCCCATATCCACACATTCCCATTTATCCACATCCTGTCTTTCACTATCCATACCGTGTTCCCTTTCACTCTTTCACTTCATGCTCTCTTTTTCATTATCCACTTTCTTCTTCTTTCATTCCACGTCATATCCTCCTCTATCCTTTCTTCCCTCCCCTTTAAAGCTTTCTTCTTTCTCAAGATATCAACTTTTTCTTCCTCATTTCTCACGTTCACTATGTACATACGTGATTTACCTTCAATCTTCCTTCTCACTCCATTTACCTCTTCCACGTACACTTTCGCCCCAATTTCACGCATCAACTTTTCCACTTCTTCTCTTCCTGACACTCTATCCACTTTCATTCCTCTAATCACTATATTTCTACTCCGTTTCGTCTTCTCTTCTACTTCCATTTTCCTTTCCAACTCTCTCAATCTTGATTTCATTCTCAAACCTCCTCCCCTCGCTTTTGCATGCCATTCAGACTTCGGTTCGCTTCCTCTCTAAACCCTTTAATGAGATTTTCCAGGCTCTCTAGATCGACTTTTCCTTTTTCTTTATTCCTCACCGGTGGAGACTTATTTTTAAAACTTTTTCCGCAACTTCTCATCTCCCTGCTCATATCCCTGTTCTTCCCTTGATCTTTTACTGTCTTCCGTCTTATCCCCCTCATCCATTTTATCCGTAAACACTCCCCCCTGCCTCCATTTATCAAAAAGTTGTCTCGATCCTAGACTACTAGCTCTGGATCTATTAAGCAGTTCCCGACTTGACGGCCTACCTCGAGTCCTCCTGTCAGCTAGTCCCCCTCCCTTCTCTCCCCACCCGAAGTTCTTTGGCGTAGCATAGTGAACCTCGCCATCATCACTATCTCCGGCATCACCCTTGCCCCTCCCTGTTTCGCGGGTCTCAGTGAGATCATCAGCACCGGGGTTGTTGCCTACCTGCTGCCCCCTGGGCTCCTCGCAACAAACATGCTGGCCTATCTTACCGGTCTGCTGTCCCCTATCTTCTCTCTCACTTTTCCGTCCTCGACAACTAACCTCCAAATCAGCACTTTCAACTTACCTCCTAACCCTTTCAACCTTACAAAACAGCCCCCCCCCCCACACTTCCACACAACCCCTTCACTACACTGACCTCCCTTACCACCTTTCGCCTCAATCACACCTCCACGCTCGTCGCCAAAACCACACTAACTATTTGGTTAAATTCATATTTTTGCTTTAAGATTCATCATTTTAGTTCAAAATTCATTTCTTTGGTTGAAAATTTATCTTTTTGACTTGAAAATACAACTAAAAAATGTTTTGAATATATTTATAAACCAAATTTATTTTTCATTAACATTAATAATCTTGTAGGTGTATGGTTGGTTTTATACCTATAAGAATGTAGAAATTGGGATATTGTAGCAACCCTGAATAAGGCACTGTTTAATGCGAATAATATGTTTTCTATTACTATGACTTCTTTTATCATTTAAATTTAGCACCGTTTCCAATTTGAAACGATGCATTTTCGCGCGAAATTTAAAGAATGTAATTATTATTAATAATGATAATAAATCCGAATTCAAAATGCTCATAAAAGCTCATTAAATTCTCAAAGCACATAAAGGTCGAGCAATTTATCGAGCATATTCTCATGCTCGTCAGAATTTCTCCGAGCACTTAAACGTGCAGGTCACGCGTGCGACGCATATCGCTCGCACGTCGTGATTAGTTATGCTCTAAAAATAATAAATTATGTAATATTAATATTTTTATACGTCCAATAAACCAAAGAGCCCATTTTGTCGGTCGTAAACAAAGGTCAGTTTTATCAGGCGGAATTCCGGTAGAAAATATCTTCTTTTAATTGACAAAATTCAAAATGAGCCCTTTTAATTCGTTTGGACGTACATATTTCATTATATATATATCGACTCTGGGATACCGGGCGACCTCTCCGAGTATCAGCCTTATCCTTGCACGCGGGGCTCTACAAGGATGGACTAACACTTTCCCTAGCTGCTCGTGGGAACAAAAATGAAACCACCAAAACACCAAAATGTTGTAGATGCGGTTCAAGACAATCGCACGCGCAGAGCACCCGACAATGGGTCGGCAAACAATGCCGATCAGCCTAGAGTTCGGGGTGCTGAAAATAATTTAGATGGAAACACAACGACGAACCGGCGAAACGCCCACATTCAGTGGACAGATCAACTCAAGGATGACTTGTTAGACTGCTACGATGCCAGCATTATCCCTGTTCACCGAGGCTTTATGGCGCGTATGCACACTATGTGGTGCCAGAAACACCAAGAGCTTCAGCACGTTTCGCATCAGTCTTTGCGAAATCAAGCCGACAACCTCCGGAAAAATGAATATGTACGCGGAGCGCTTCCCCAACCGCTGCTTTATGAAGCTACAGACGAAGATGAGGAAGTGACATTGAGACCAACCGCAGAAAGCAGGCACCTTCTGAGAGATGATCGCAATTTCATTACAAGAAGGAACATTAACATGCAAGTTCCTCCTAAGCCCCAAGATCGGGCTGAAATGGATGCCATCCTTCGTGGAGCTATCTCGCAAGAGTCCGACCTCTGGACCATCAATTGCTCAGTTTATGGTGCTGCGAGAGCTTTGGCTGATTCAAATCGAAGGCTGAAACCGATGATGGATCAAAAGACCAAAAGACGCTTGCATCAACTGAACAAGAAGATTGGATGGGCAAGACAGAATGCGTCCCGTGTTCAATGTGTGATTTACTAAATAACATCTGGTAGACCGTTTACGGAAAGGGTTCGAAAGTTCGCCCAAGAACTAAGGATCTGGAATCACACACTAAACAAGTCGAAGCTTCTGACAATCAAGCAGCATATTGTTGACAAAATACAGCTGTTATCTGACGCGAGGAGGAGAATACAGAAGAGGGAACGATGGATCAGGGAGAATCAATAGTTTCTCGCTGACCCATCGCGCCTCTTCAGCGATCTACCTGTTTCTGTAAAAAATCCACCCAAGCCCAAGGAGGTAGAGACTTTTTGAAGAGAGGTGTACAAGATCCCGAAAGCACTAGAGTTGACAGAAGATACTGACAATATCATCCGCTTCAAGGAGTTTTGCGACAACCTCATAAAATCTGAGGAGGAATGTCCATCAATCACTGCCGAAGAGGTGAAAAAAGCACTTAGAGGCACGAAGAACTTTTCCGCTGCTGGACCATATTGTATCAAGAACTTTTGGTGGAAGAAGTTTACTTTTACACACCAACATTTGGCCCGCATATTCACCTCATATTTAAAGTCGGAGACGCCCATTCCGCAGTGGCTGGTGTTAGGACGCACTATACTCCTGCCAAAAAAAGGCAACTTGTCCAACCCAGAGAATTACAGGCCAATGACTTGTTTGAACACGCTGTATAAGATCTTTACAGCTGTCCTCAACAACAGGATTGTTTGACGAATTGAGCCTGTATGGCGAGCGATGTACGAAAAACGTGGCTCGAAAAAAGGTGTAGCAGGCTGTCGAAAGAACCTGCTCATTGACAGGTGTGTCTGTAAAGACGCTGCAGCCCATCAGCGCGTCCTCTCAATGGCCTGGATTGACTACCGGAAAGCTTTCGATTCAACCTCTCATATACTTATCATCTGTCTGTTGGAAAGCTTGAAGGTACATCCACACATAGTGAGATGCATAGAGAGATTGATGCCTCTTTGGAAAACTAGATTTACTACCTCATCTAGAAATTATCGTGTGACAACGAACAACGTCACCTTCCAGAGGGGCGTCTTTCAAGGTGATACCATGAGCCCTTTGCTTTTTTGCATCACACTTCTGCCTCTATCTCTCGCACTACGAAATTCTCCTGGATACCTCTGTGGCGACACTAATCAGCGCGAGCATAAGGTCACTTCAAACTGCTATAAATATCGTCAAGAACTACACAGGAGAGATTGGGATGGACTTTGTTTTGGACAAGTGTGCCGCATTCAGGGCGTAACATCAGTGAAGGAATCTCTCCGAAGCAGATACAAGCATCTTCTTCGACAGATTTGGGCTTCCAATCTGTGGGCGTTGAACAAGGTATCTGCGACTAACATGCTTGCCGTCCCGGTTCTACTCTACTCGTTTGGGGTAGTTCAATGGACAAAGAACGAGCTTCAGGCCCTTGATGTCATTACACGTAAGATCGTGCATATGCATAAAAGCTTGCATATCAAATTCGTCAGTTCCGCGATTATATATTTCATGCCGTCAAGGCGGACGCGGACTTCTGAATCTCCAGTGTCTTCATAACCGGATTTTTCTAAGTACAGCTTACATCGTTGCGAATGGCAGAGATCCTCTCCAAACGATGGTCAGGAACCAAGAGATGATTGGCGAAGGAGCGTTCCTTTACAAAGCCGCGGAGCAAGCGGCCGAGACCCTTGGCCTGAATTTTAACATCAGAAGTGAGGAGAGTGCATTACTTTATCTAGATGCTTCACTTCTAAAAACCAAAGTGAAGAAAGCAGAGGTTGAAAATTTTCACCAAGAGCTACTGGACAAGAAAATGCACGGAAACTTTCACAGAAATGTAGAAAGACAGTCCTTGTCGAAGGAGCAAACTTTTTCTTTCCTCAAATCATCAGGGCTTAATTCAGGTACAGAGGGTTTTATTTTCGCATGCCAGGACGGTGTTATTTCCACCTTTGCATACCGTGAGCGCATTTTATGTCAAGAAGTTCCCAGTGATAGGTGCAGAGCGTGTCATGCACACGCTGAGTACCTAGAACACATACTATCAGGGTGTCCGACCCACGCGGGAACGACGTATATCTACAGGCATAATGCGGCCCCAAGAGTGCTTTATTACCATCTTTGTCGCTCTTACGGCGTTGGTCGCGACCCTGCCCTGCCGAACGCTCCAAGGGAGATAGAGTCGATTGTCCGAAACGAGAAGTGCCAAATTTTCTGGAACTACGATTTTTGGGCAGCAGTCTCCGTTGCGCACTCGAGGCCTGACATTGTTCTCCAAGGCTTCGAGAAGCGAACTATATTCGTGATCGAATTCTCGGCTCCGTCCGAATACAACATCACTGCAAAGGAGAAAGAAAAAGAGGATAGGTATCAAGACCTTAAAAGAGAGCTACAACGACTGTACCCAAAATATTCGGTACAAGTAATTGTCCTTGTGATAGGTGCTCTCAGAGGTGCGAAACTATCACTGGTTCGTAACCTCAAAGCCATACCCGCGTGCCAAAAATATGCCAAGGCACTTGCGAGATGGATGCAGAAAGCTGTCATCCTTGGGTCGCTTCGTGTCCTCAAGACACACGAGGGTTTCGCCGGCCTGTCGTTGTGATTCCGTCGTCGCCTATGACCACCCATCTCACGGTTGTGAGACGTGGCCGTGGGTGTGATTTAGCGCGGTGCTACTGGGGGCTATTGACATCTTTTGGATGGCAGTTGATCTTAGTGGGACCCTGCGGTGGATGTTTAACTTTATTTTTAAATTATATATATATATATATATATATATATATATATATATATATATGTATATATATATTGTGACGTTGCGAAATCCTTCCAACTCACAAATTCTAATTGATAAATTTTTATTTCACATTTAAAGATCTTTCGCAAATTTAGAAGATTTAATTTTAAAAAGTTCAGTTATCGTGGCTGTGGTTCGGAAACTCCATGACTAGGGCTAGATTTATGATTTATAATTTTAAGGAATTATTCTGTTCGTTTCTCTTATTTTTTTGTAACGATCCGGATCCGTCGAGGCATCGTGGGACATCGATGGACCTCTTCCTCCTTCAAGACTCAAATGGGACGCCACTTGAGGCTTTTAGAACAGCGAGATTCCATCGAGACACATTTCAAGCCGTTTGAATTCTCCCGCCTTTTCTATCTACTATCGTCTGCCAGACTCAAAGGAGCTGTGGATCCTCGTCTACAAGGATTCATGTTAGGAAGCCGGTCAGATTGGAAGTGACACTACAAGTTATGAAAAATCTGGAACGACTCATCTACCTTGCGTAGAACCTTTTTGGAAACTTCGCAATGAGAAATTTCTTCTTCAATTCCCAACATGACTAGGGAATCTCAATGCGCAATGCCCTCTTCACGTAGGCTGATACCAATTGGTACCGAACCAAATCCTGCTCTGATCAGCCAGGGTAATTTCGGGCTCCAGGAGGTGATCACATGGGCGAATTGGAGAGAAAGGACGAAGAAATAACAACACTGGATCAATCCTGGCGATAATAGAAGGAAGGAAGGATGAAAACCGAAAATAACAGGGTACCGAGCTCCACTTATTCATACGGCCCTGGAATGTAAACCCAGCATCCCGTCACCGCAGCGGCCATACCTTCAATAGGAACGACGGAAAGAAGGAGGAGAAGGAACGCCGATACCGAGTCCCGTACCGTCGCCGCTCGTTCTTCTCTGCCGACCGCAGCCGCGTTAAGTACATTTTACCTTTCTCGTATTAGTGAAAGTAGATCGTCGAGCATTTCTCCGCCGAATTAGTTGGGACGCACCTCACGACTCCCGATCTCCAGGAAGATCATCTCCGGAACTCAACGGGTAAGGCCAACTCATGTATAATAAGTGAAGGAGACCACGCTCGACACGTGGCCACAGTGGATCAGTTTCCATAATTTCAAGAATGTTCATTTTTGTCGAGAAAATGGCGTCACACGTGGTCGAGGTGGAGTTCCTTTGACTGGGCCTTCCTATTTAATTTACTAGTGAATTTTGGTGATTTATTATAAGTGATTATAACCTTATTTTTCTCGAAATGTCTCCCCAATTTTGAATCCCTTTTGTGACCAGTGAACTGAGCCCCCAGTCGAGTGTTGCCACATGAAGTAAGACCCCTAAACTATGACCCCGTTGAGCATTTCGAATAATTTACATATGGTCACGTAATGGAGCCCCAAGTTGAGTTGTGTCCCGAAACCCAATTTTCTATAATCATGAGTGAGCCCCTTTTCATGTGTTAACTTAGAATTGTGTAATTTCATGGAACTGAGCCCCCAGTCGAGATTTGCTCCCAAGTGTTAGCGATAAGAAGAGGGATTTCGATTTTCTAGTATTGAGAAGTAACGTATCGAGTTCCTTTCAAGTATCACTCAGTCTAGAGCTTTCCCCTTGCCCCACCCCCTTTGTTATGAGTGAAATTTATAGACTTTGAGCGTCGAGAATTGTGTATTTTTCCAAATGTATTGTCGATCTAAGTTAATATGGTTTATTTTTCGTGAATGACTTTGTCAAATTAATGTAAGAAATTTCCATTGAAGTGTTGTTTGGCAAATTTAAGAAATGTTTAAGGAAATTTGATTGATTTGATTTCGAAAGTTTATTATTCGTGTGTGACACCTTGTTAAAACCATTTAGATAATTATGCCGTTGTAATGAATTATCCTTTAAGTGAATATAATGTCAGTGGAGTTAGGCGAGCTAAGCGTGATTTCTTTCTAAATTATAAAATGTGAAAGTTAGGAGTTATATGAAATTAATTGTTTGGTTTATCGCTGGGTTTCGGAAATCTAGGTTATGCGGGATTTTATGATAGTTTAGAGTTTAGCTAGAGATTCGAATCCGATTGTTACTAATGGAATAAGTTAGGCTATGAATAGTCATGGGTCATTACTAGTTTAGTGATGTTAGGCTACAATAAATTTTGAGGTTAGGTTGTATTCATGACTAGATTTCTGAAATCAGGGCTGTGAATTATATTTAGTTTGGACTTAAATTAAAGAATTCGAGTTTAGATTATTACAAAATTCTGTGAATAATTATTTTGAGCTTTATTAAAGAGAATTAAATTGAGTTTTTATAAAATTCCGTTTAGCTCGATCCTAAGTTAGAATCTAGAGAGCTTAAGTTATATCAAAATTGCCTAGCATGGAGTGCCGGGTAGAGAAGCCTAACTACTCAAAGTTAGTTTAGGTCGAGTATTTTAGGTTAGGATTTAAGATTGTTCTTATTGTCAAAATGTCGAGAAAATTATTATTTGAGCCTTGACCAATTTTTTTGTTTGTAAACCATTACATTTTGTCGAGATTCGTCATATGGCTGAAGGTCAATTGTTAAATTGGGCTTGTTATTTTATTTTGAATTCTTAACTACCATGCATCAAATAAATCACATGTTCTATTTGTTGTAAATGTTGAGTTGTCATTTGTTGATATTTTTGAACCCCCTTTATTTGTGGAGCACACCCAACTACCGAGTCTGAGCTGACCGTGCGAAAAGCCGGTACACTGCGTTCTCTGAGAAGAGTTTACATTTTTTTTAGGCTTTGAAGTTGTATTTTTTTTTTAAATTATATTTCGAGAATTAAAGTGGTCCTGAACAGGCCTGGCGCTGAACGAAAATTTTAGATTATTATAAGACCTTAGGGAAGCAGTGCCGAAGGTATGTAGTGATTTTAATTATTTAATCATAATTAAATTGCAAC
>CAKNYM010048399.1:171451-182472 GCA_932195095.1 Andricus curvator | reverse complement strand
TATATATATATATATATATATATATATATATTGTAAAAAGAGGAAACGAATATATTTAATAATATGTTTTGAAATTACGTACGGTTTCTCTCCGTGTACTTCTTCTTAAAACAAATTTAAATCTCTTCATATCTAAAGTCTGTCTTATCTTTCTCTAGTCTATATCTCCTTAGAATGAATTTTAATCTTTTTCTATATCTGAGTCGCTATTCGTGTCCCTAATTGCTTACCTTTTATTATCTCTCACTCTATTATTTCCGACTAAAAGTTTTCACTTTTTTCTATCTCGTCTATGCCTCCTTATTCCGAAATAAGGTATATCCTATTCTTAAATGCCATGTCTCTATTTTTCATAAGGTTAACTATTATTTGAACGCAGTTACAGAACATATCACTCAAACAATAGTTAATCTTATGAAAAATAGATACATGACGTTTTGGAATAAGATATACTTCATTCCGGGATAAGGATGGATAGACGAGATAAAAAGAGATAAGAAATTTCAGTCGGGAGGGATAAACTGAGGAATAATCAAAGGTAAATAATGAGGCACACGTATATCGACTGAGATATAGAAAGAGATTAAAATTCATTCGAAGGAGATATAGACTGAGGGATGGAAAAAGATAAGTATTTCCAGAAATAATTGACAAAAAAGGATAATACTTCTGGAATAGAAAGAGATAGATGTTTAGGATAGATCAAGCGATAGAAAGGGATAGCTATTCTCAATGCTGGGTGATAGAGTCTGGGATACAAAGAGATAGACAAGTGGGATAGACAAGGAGATAGGAAGAGATAGCTTTTCTTCAACTTGGGTGATAGACTGAGGAATAGGAAGAGATAGACATGTGGGATACATTAAGAGATAAAAGAGTATAGTTATTCTCTTTTTTGGGTGATATACTGAGGGATAGAAAGATATAGATATTCCTTGATATGACAGATAAACTGCGAGATAGGAAGAGATAGATATTCCGTGACATGAGGGATAAACAGCAAGATAGAAAGAGATAGATATTACTCGTCAGAGGCATAGTGTGGAGGGATAAAAAAAGATAGTGTTTTGGGGATGCAAATCGGTTACTTGAAAGAGATAGAAAAGTGCTATCTCTTTCTAGCCCTTTCTATCGCTTTACTTCCAGCAGGGTGATTTCAGTTTTCCTCGTTGTCTAGTTCCGTACTAGCACCCTTCAACTATCCTTCATTTTGAAAAATTTAAACAATATTTTATTCCTCCTGTGCAGATCCAATGCAACAAAGCCAGTCTTCCAAAAAACTAGTGACAGACGTGGAGTTCCAAGAACCAGAGGAGTTTTTGGATCCTTCATACGAAGATATTCTCATGAATATGGAGACTGAAATGTTCACAGATTCTACAGAGGATGTCGCTGATCTTATGGAAGAGGATACGCCTGAAAACGCAGTGAGAACTTTCGGAACTGATGAATCCACGGCCATGGTCTCCGACGAACAAGAATCCAACTAAACTTATACGAAACGGGAACAAAAAGAAGAATACGAATTCTTGGAAGCTGAAGGTGAGGAAAAAGTTGACTCACACTTGTTACAGGAAAAAATGGTAATGTTCGAAAAGTCTAACATAAACGTAGGTGATGTTGCAGAAATGATTTCAGCGTTATCTGCACGATTTAATTTAACTTCTGAAATGCGTATTAAAATGTTTGAAATGCTTAAAATTTGCGCCGGACCTGAGTTTATGAATCTTAAGATTTCTACTTACATCTTTTCGAAAGTGTACGATCCACCAGAGGAGAAAATTACTCTTAATTTTTATTGTTTAAAATGTACAGCTAAATTACTCATAACCAAAAGAAAAGCATTTGCCTCCGATAATTGCAAAGAATTGATTTGCGAAAAATGCAATCATCAGCATCAGGTTTCTCTGAACTCACCAAATTATTATCAGATAATTGATCTGAAATATCAAGTAGAGCAAACTCTTAAAAACTCAGAAATTTCTAGGGCATTGGTTAATAAAGTTAATTCCAGAAATACTCAAAATCAAAACGATAAAATTAGCGATGTTGATGATGGTGAACTACACCGTTCAATGATTGAAAAGCATCCTAATGCTGTAACTTACAACATAGCCACAGACGGAGCTACAGCAAAAAATCCATTAAAGTGTAAATTAGGATTTTGGCCCATACAATTACTCATCAATGAATTACCATTGTCATTAAGATTTAAATTCATTATACTTGCTGGCATAATGATGCTTTCGCATGAGCCAGGTCCAGCTTTACTCAATTTATTTCTCGAAAGTTTTGTAGTTGAAGCATTAGCATTGAGTTCAATAGATATGCCAGTCACAGTGGATGGCGTGACTTATTATTTTGCTATGCTCGTTTTTGCTATGCCCGTGGAGAGTACGCAAATAATGCGATAAGATATCCAGCTACCTTAATAGATTCTTCATTGAGGTCAAACAAATCGCATGAGAAGGACGTAGAAATTTCTATGACATGTAAGTCCTTATTGAAGTCTCATGGGGTGAAAGGGACATCAGCAATGAGTTCTCTTCCTGACTTCGATATGGTTTGGTCATTTTGTTTCGACTATTTGCACACTGTTCTCTTTGGGCCTGTGGAAAATTTCGTAACTGTAGATTCTAATTTTTCGCGGTCAGTTATCAGGAAACTTGATGAACGATTATTGGTAATTCAACCTAGTCATGAAGTTTTTAAGCTTCCTCAAAAACTTAGTGATAAGTCAGTATGGAAGGGATCTGATTGGAAGTCCTGGTTGTTATTTTTTAGCTTACCAATGTGCCTAGATTTGTTACCAATAAACGTTCTACGAAATGATGCATTATTGGTTAAATCTTTGCATACACTTCTGAAAATCGAAATAAGTGAGGAAGAACTTAATCAATGTGATATTGATTTGCGAAACTTTGTTCGCGGGTATGAAGAGTTGTACGGTGTGGGTCACATGACATTCAATGTGCACATGATTGTTCATATTACACAGTGTGTAAGGTACACTGGCCCTCTTGCTTTTAATTGAACTTTTCCTTTTGAGGGCAACATTGGTTTTATAAAAAATTTAATAACTGCAACTAAAGGCGCAGGGTTACAAAATTTTTATGAAATCTATGCAATTCATGTCATACAAGTGCCAAACACGTAATTCTGCTACTTTACCAATTGCCAGAGTATTCTGCGATAGTCTGTTTACTGATAAAAAGTTCACACTTTCGGCAGAAATTAAGATCGGAGTTACTTTATTTGGAAAGCCGACGCTATCGACTGATGCTGATACTGCTGGAGCAAAGATATTCTCAAAATGTATTTACAAGAGGCAAATGCTTCACACCGTGGACTACAATCGTGCTTCCAAATTCAACGACACCATCATTCAGCTAGAATGTGGATCCATAGCTCAAATTTTAGAAATAATTGATATGCCGAATGATACAAATATCTATTTACGCGTGTGGAAACTCGATTCTAAAAACATGGTTGTCGTGGACTTAGAAATACCGCATATATGGGAAATAGTAGATATCTTAGACAAGATTATTGTACCTTTGCAAACAGTACGGTCAAAAATAATCTTTTTGCAATTTGAGAACAAAAATTATGCCTTTAAACCTCCAAATTGTATTGAAACTAGTTAAGCATTAACAAGAACAGTTTTTTCTGAAATTCATTTTTTTTTAATTCATAAAATTGAACCTTTTGCCTAAAAAAAAATATAACAAATCATTTGCAGCTACAGCTTCTCGTATTAAACAAAAAAATGAGTCACCCTGGATGCGATGTCCATACTTCCCCCTCGTCACCCTCTCCTCATTGTAAAATGCAAGGAATCCCCCATAGCAATAAAAATGAAAACGTCGATTATCTCTAATATATTTATAAATTACAAATTTTCAACAACAAATAATGCCATTTTTGTGGAAAAAAAGTTTTCATACATTTCTGGACCCTATCCTACAATTTTAAAGTAAAAAGTTTGATGAAAAAAAGTTAACCAATTCCTATAAAATCTACCGAGAATTTTCAGATTTGAAGTATAGGTGTTAAAAATTGGCTCTGGATAGTGATTCGAAATTGAATTTTAAATTTTGTTCCAAAAAAACTTGCTCCCGAAATATGGGGACGCTGCATGATCAATATATCAGAAATGAGGTATTTATTGTTAAATGTAAGAATATGATTTTTTTTTAACAATTATATTTCTGTTTTACAGGGGAGACTTTTTTGAAAACTCAATGACTTCATTATGTCTCCTTGTTTTAACCTACTTTTTATTTTAGATAATATTTTTATAATATGGGCACACTATAATATGTACTTTTCTTTGTTACATGGCGTCATACTACTGAGGAATTTTCTGAAGATAACTTTTATTGTTCCTGGAGAAATTAAATCGGCAAAAATTCCAACTTCAGACCCTTTAAAGTGATCAAGTGCAGTAACTGCAAATTCAAAGCGTAAATATTTACATCTCTTTGTCTAACTATTTGTGTATGTATGTATGTATGTATGTATATTTAATGTCTCCCTTTTACGGGTTTGAGGGCCTCCGCTCCCTGTACATATATTTACATTTCATCCTTAACCTAACTTAAGCGCTGATTATATTCTAATGTTTCGCCTTACTTAAAATAACAATAATATTAATACTATTGTTTCTTAGACTTCTAAAAATGAGTGATCTTCCAGGGCTTCCGTTTTCTCTTACCATCAAACACATTTTCATAGATTTAAAAATTTTAAATTTTTCTAGTTACTTTCCTTTAGACATGATTACCCGTTTGGCTCTGCCCTGCTCCCTTGCTTTCTCTGACTTCTTCCAGTTTTTTCATTCACGTCATTCCCTGTCCATTACCATTTAAAATCCGTCTTACACACTCATCCACACTCAACTGTCCATCTTCCTCTCCTGTACACCTCTCTAACACATGTGCCCATGACTCCATTTCGTATCCACATACTCTGCATAGATTGTCCTCTTCATCCATCCAATATCTACAAGATCTCACTCCTTCTCCCATTCTAAACCATACCACCCTATTCCATTTGTCTTCCTTTTTTATTTTTTGCAAATATTCTGATTCCGCCAACCCTTTGACCATCATATACCATCTATTGTACCTCGAATCCATAATCTTTATCTATCCCTCTTCTCCTTGTTTTACTAATAGCTCTAACTCTATGTCCTCCCACTCCAGTACCCCTTCGTGTATATCACAAGCCCTCCTCATTTTTTTCCTTTCTTCCTCCCATTTCGAATTTCCCAAATTGCCTCTCGTCTTCTTGTTCCGAACTTCGTCCAAGCATACTTGTCCTATTCTGCTCCCCTCTCCCCTTTTCAGCTTTTCTTCAAACTTCCAGGCTCTCTTAATTTGTCTAGTTACCATTTTTTCCCTTCCTAGTCCTTCCCTTAACATGTATCCTGGGCAACTCCAACTAACCCCCATTACCCATCTCAGAAATCTCTCATGCATGCTTTCCACTTTCCTATATCCCCAGACCTCCACTCCATAACACAACACCGCCCAAACCAACGCATCAAACAACCAAACCCTCATTCTCCAATCGTCATTGAACCTTCTCTTTCCTATACCCCATACTTGGCCCATTACTTTACTCGCACATTCGATTCTTTTCCTCACCTGCGCCTCATTTCCCCCTCCTGCCTCAAACCAAAAACCTAAGTAACAGAACTCCTCCACACTTTCCACTGTTTGTCCGTTCATCTTCAAAACGTAACCTATTTTGGTCTTTCTATTTCTAAAGCACATCACCTTGGTCTTCCCTACGTTCACCGTCAGTTCTTTTGTTCCCACATACTCTTCGAAAATTCTTATCATTAGGTTCATCCCCTTCTCATCCTCTGCTAATAGAACTACGTCGTCCGCGTATGCTAGAGAATATAGTTTGCTATTACCCAAAATCGTCCCCCCTTTCCCTTTCTCCTTCAGCTTCTCCTCTAAGTCTGCCAGCAGCATATTAAATAGTAGCGGACTCAACGGGCACCCTTGCCTTAGACCTCTTCCTGTCTAGAAAACCGCCCCCTTTTCCTCCCCTATCTTCACCCTAATCCTGGTTTCAGTAAAAATTTCGTTTATCCTCTCCGCCAACCCTTCCTCTATTCCCCTGTCTTTCATTGCCTGCCATAGCACTTTTCTATTTACTGAGTCGAAAGCTACTTTAAAATCTACGAACAAGGCGACTAATTTCCCTCTCTTTCTCCCTAAGTTTCTGTTAACCAAGTAATTGAGCACGTAAATGTTATCTATTGTCCCCATCCCTTTTCTAAATCCTGTCTGATTGTGTGGAATACTTTGTTTCTCTTCTATCTGATTCTCTAACCTTTTTCTTAGAATTTCTGCGTATATTTTATAACCCACTGGCATGAGAGTGATCCCTCTGTACTCTTATACCTTCTTACGCTCCCCTTTCTTGACAAGCGGTACCACCAGCCTTGTCATCCACTCCTCCGGCCACCATTCTCCTTTCCAGACCTAGTTGCAGATCTTCCACATCCCTTCTCTAATCCCTTCTCCTCCATACTTTATTGCTTCGTTCTCCATACCATCCTCTCCTGTAGCCTTGTTTCTTTTCAGTCTATCTATCGCCTGATTCACTTCTTCTCTTGTTATTTCGTTCCCTTCCTCCATTTATCCCTGGACTATCCTTCTATTTTCCCCTTTCATCCTATTTTGTTCTCCCCCTAACATACCCTTAAAATAATCCGTCCACTCGCCCATTTCTATTTCTTCATTCACGCCCTTCCTTCCTCCTCTTTCCCTATTTATCACATCCCAGACCCTACCTTCTTTGAACGCTTTTTCTACTTCTTCCTTGTATTTCTCCTTTCCCTTTTGCTTTTTCCTTTCCAGCATCCTTTCATGTTCTCTTTTTCTCCTGTTGTACTCCGCCTTCTCTATTTCTCCTTTCCTCCATTTTCTTACACACTCTTTAATTTTCTCTTTACTCTCCCTGCATTCCTCGTCCCACCAGCCTCTCTTTCCCTCTTTTCTTCCTTCTTTTGTACCTACCTCATCCCTTACCTTCTCAATCGATCCTTTCAACCTTTCAATTAACGAGTCTACTCCCTCCTCCTTTTCATACCTAACATTCTGCTTTTCCATTTTTTGTTTAAACTCTTTTAATTTATCTACCCCCCAGACTCCCATGTTCGTGTTCCTTTCTCCCCCTCCTTCCTTTCTCCCTCTGCCGCGCTTATGGACACCACCTTTCAGTGTAGCTATTACTGGGAAGTGTTCGGACCCTATCTCATTCCCCACATTCATACTGCCTATCATATTCCTCATTCTTTCTTCCGCCAGGATGTAGTCTATTACTGTTTCTCCCTTACCTATAAATGTGATCTCTCCTTTTTCATCTCCTTTCATGTTGCCATTACATATAAAGCATCCTGTTTCTCCTATTACGTCTAGTAACCTCCTCCCCTCCCGGTCTATCTCCCTATGCTTGGAGATCCTTATGTAGGTTTCCTTTTCTGCATCCCAAGTCCCTCCCCCTTGCTCGCCAGTCCAGGCATTCAAGTCTCCTCCTATCAAAACCAACTCTTCCTTCTTTTCCTCCATCCATCTCCTTATTACTCTCCAACCTTCCTCTTCCCCTCTTCTTCTATATACACAAACCACCACTATTTTGACTTTTCCAATTATTATCCTTCTTACCATTGTTCCATCCTTTTCCTCCCTGTCCTCCTCTATTCTCCCTTTTATTGCCAATTCTTTTCTCACCGCTGAGACCATGCCGCCCATCCCTCTACCTTTAACGTGTTCCTTTCTTGCTTCTTGCATTGTCCACACATAACCTTTTGGGTAACCTCCTTTTCATCCCCTTCCAATCCTTCTCATCGACCCAGGTTTCACTCATCATAATCACATCCCACTTTTCTAACTCCCGCCAAAAACCTTCATTCTTGTTCTTCAAGCCTGAAACATTCCAGAAGTCTATTTTCACGTTTTTCTCCTCCCTTCCCTCATCTATCCTTCTCACTTTTCTTCCGCCTTGCTTTTTGGAAACCCCTCTGTTTGATCTCTAACCTCTTTTGCATCTTCCTTTTTTCTACCTTTCTCGACTCTTCTTCCCTTTTCCCTTATTTCTTATAATTCCTCGACCCAGAACCATTCCTCCCCATTTATCCATAATCTGTCTCTCCCTATCGATACCATGCGCCCCTTTTTCCTCTCTACCCATGATCTCTGCTCTTTCTGCCATCTCCTTTTCCTCTCCCTCCATGTAAAATCCTCTTCAATTCTTTCCCTTCTTCCTTTTAATAACTTTTTGTTCTCCATAATTTTCTTTTTCTCATCCTCACTCCCTGCTTTTACTATAAACATTCCTTCTTTTCCTTCCTTCGTTCCACCTATTCTCTTAACTTCTTCTACCCTTACCTGAACTCCAATCTCTCAGAATATTTTTGATTTCCACTTCCCCCTTTTCACTGCCCACTGCCAATCTCTTAACTACTATGTTATTTTTTCTCTTTGCCCTTTCTTCCCCTTCCAATCTCCTTTCAATGTCACTTAGTCTCTTCTTCAATCTTTCATTCTCATTTTGCACATTCTTACTATTCCCTTCTCCTATTTCCGCACCCTCTGTTTCTTTCCCCATAGGCTCATTCCTCATTTCTAAGTTGTGTACCCGTTCTTCCAACTGTTTTATCTCACTATTTCTCTTTTCGTCATCCGCTTTCTGTCTATTCTCTATACTCTCTAATTTACCCCATACCTTGTCCTTCTCCTCTTTCCAGAGTTTATCCCACTCTTCCCATTTTTCTCTTACCTTTCTCACTTCCCCCCTTACATCATTTCCCTGCCTATTCATGTCATCCAGTCTCTTCCTTAGTTCCTCTATGCCCCTATCTCTTTCTGGTGTTTTCCGTTTAGTGAGTTTAGTTCTAACCTTCTTGCTTTCCTTGTCCCTTTCTAATTCATCGCCCCTTCCTCTCTTTTTCTTTCTTCTTCCCCTTCACTACTGGTCGCCCTCACTTTTTTTCGCCATTCGTCTAAACTCCTATTCGAATCCGCGCTGCCTAGCTTGTTAAGGCGCTATAGGTTAGAGGGCCTCCCGCGTTGATGGCCCGTACCTGAATCCCTTCGCTCTGGCGTCGCCCCCCTGGTCGGCGTCTCTAACGTCTCTTCGACGCTACTGTCAATTTCCCCCTTCTCCCCAATAACCGCGCTCTCAACCACCTCACCTCTTGTTTCATCACTTACCTGCCCTCTGGCGCCCGTTTGTGGACTTCGTACCGTCGGCATCTTAGTATCCTACCTTATCCAGTATTCCGCGACGTTTCCCGCTCTTTACTCGCCTACCCCTTACCAAGCAACTAATTTTCTACTCCTAACCTCAAAACTTCACACGCTCCAATTTCCTTTCTCACAACTTAGTTTCACACTTTACACCCTTGCCTTCACTCACCCTTCTTCCGCATCCACACACGCTGATTCCCTTCACCAAATCCAAAAAAAAACAACACTTGACACAAAAGAGTTCTCTTACGATCGGTATTGAAAACGGAAGCCGTCTAACTATCTGTGCTTTTTTTTAGATTCTTTTGTAAAATGAAAATTTTACCTTACAAATTTTTCATTAAAATGATAGGACTGTCGGCCTGAAATTTCAGTTCGAGTCATACGATTCTTTGATTTTTATCCAGATATAAAAAAAAAAGACGAAAGTGAGAATGAAAAATTCGATAAAACTTTTGAAAATGTCCGGGTATATTGTAAAAGATTTAGAACGATATCCAATGAAGGATGATACATTACTTATATTATTTATATGAAGATAAACGTTTTTTTTTTAGCCTGCTGGCCTTAAAAAATTGACTTGCTTACACTTCCATTTTTTACAGAATTTTCTTACAACTAACCCTTAAAACTAACATCCTTCCACACCTTATATCTAACGCCGCTCGCTCTTATCGCATTGCCTTCCTCGCTTCGCCTCGCCTCGCTCGCATTCCCTACTTTCTTGCTTGCCTCGCATTACCAAACTCTGCCTCCGCGACTAATACCTAATACTTATCTACTATTTACAATATTTACAATTACTTATATTTACTTCCTCCTCTATTTACAATCTTTCCTTCTCCATTCCTCTTCCTCCTTACTTCTCTTCTTCTCCATCTTACCCAATACGCCCATCACCCATGCTACTGCCCTTTTGTCCCCCCTTTCGTGCATCAATACCTCCATGCTTATCCCACTCCTTTCCACCTCCACGCACTCCTCCAACCAGTGCTCCACTCTTGCCTCCCCCTTCCCACATAGTTCACACATCCTCTTTTCCCTATCGAGCCAGAACCTATTGAAACCCTCCATGCACCCAGATCTCATCCTCGCTATAAGCTCCTGACTTCCTTTCTCTCCTTTCTCACACAAATATTGCGCTCTCGCCCTTGGCATAATCCACACGTAGTTCCCATTAAACCTTATCTCTCTTATTCTCTCTTCCCCTGCTGTCTTCTCTCTCTCCATGCTGTTTTTCTTAACCAACTCATATACCTTCCTTCCTTCCTCATGCATCCTTCTCAATTCATCAATATGCAGTCATTCGTTCTAAAATACCTTTCTCTTTCAACCTCCATCTTCCCACCCCCTCTCCTGTTCTCCTTCTCCCACCAACACTCCCTAACCAGCTTACTTCCCCCCTCTTCCAAAAATTTCTCCTCATATTTACACGCTCGACTCCCCGCTAGAATCCCTACACTCGTTCTCCCCGTCTCCCTCCTGACAATATAATTAGGCGTGTTCCTTGCCAACCCCAGTGTCCACTTTACATACTTCTCCTGTATCCTATTTACCTCTTCGCTCTCCTTCCACCCCCACACCTCTACTCCATACAATAGCACACTCATCACTAGTGAGTCAAACAATTTCATTCTCCTCCCAAAATCATCTGCGAATAACTTCTTTCCCAACCCCCACACCTGCCTCATCACCACATTTACCCTCCTCACTCTCTCTTTTATGTGACCATCCACTCCGCCATTCCTC